>JAQPZY010001344.1:1757500-1970000 GCA_029931535.1 Margaritifera margaritifera | reverse complement strand
AAAATAACAAACTTTCCCAATGTTCAGACCTAAGCCAAGGTCTTTCTCAGGGTCAATAAAATACATACAGAGAGACACATATAAAATGAGATATGTGTTGAACAATAAATATTTACATTTTGGCACAGACATGAAAAACTAATCAGAATAACGAAAAGGTCTAAAGTAAAGAAGAATAGCAAAATAATTACATGTCTATAAAGGGATCTATTATCTATGTAAACGTCAAAACAAGACTGAATACAGGCTATCAGTACAATAGCAGTATGCTGTTTGGAGTGACCTAGTTATCTACGTCAGAGCGGGGAAATCGTGTTTCATATGGAGCTATCAAACGAAATGCATTAATAATTGCTTCTAGCTTTACATCCCGGATAATAGCCGCTACGAGAAACTGACCGACTCCCATCAAGATCTTTTACCTACCAGCTGTCATCCTAGACATGTAATCAAATCCCTTCCATTCGGCAAATGTGTTTGCATAACACATATCTGCTAAAACTAGGAGAGGCACAACCAAAGATTTGTGGAACTCAAAGTGCTGGCAAAACAAAAATGGAATACAAGAATACAACTATACATCCAGCTATAGAAAAAAGTTAAGGTTATGAACCGAAGCAGTCTCCTCAGATGCAAAGCTAAGACTGCCAACAACCGTATCCCTCTCTTAGCAACATACCACCCAGATGCCTAACACATATTACTATTTTATCCGAAGACATTAGCACTACTAATCTGCACATCTATAGAAAATATCTTCAATTAACAACCTATGGTAGCTTATCGGCGACTAAAAAACTTAAAAGACAACCTTGTACGTACCCAGCTGAACTTGAATCATAGTATGGAAGCAAGAACATACAGATATAAATACAGACATTTTATGATCTGCAGACAAATGCCCGAGACCATAATCTTCTGGATTTTATCACGAGGAGAGTTACTTTCAATAACGGTCAAATCTTAGGATATGTCAGTTAAAACCTTCATTTACGTCCAATATCTGTGCCATCCAATATGTTGGCGAAACAGTTGGCCACAGAAAAATAATCTTATGGTATCTTAATCCTCTTTATTCCCACTGTAATATAAGGCCAAGACACGCCTTCTACCCCTGCCCGGTATTTTGCTGAAGTCTGTCTCACTCCAGAACAGGTCCATCTCTTATAGGTCGGTCATCAGGGTGCGTCGCCAAGTCATCCATCACAGTGCGGTTCTGGGATTATTGTTGGCAGGCATCCGTAGGACATCTCCCAGCCATCTGAAACGTCCCCCTCTGCATTTCCGTTTTGATGTCCAGCTAGTTGGCTTTCCTGAGAAGATTTTTGTTTGTGATCTTGTTCTACCAGAAGATCCAGCATAATCTGCAAAGACAACCGTCGTGGAAAGCAGACAGCTTGCTCATGTCAGTTGTTGCATTCCTGCATTCTGATCCATAGCGGAGGATGGATTTGACGCAGGCATTGTAGAGTTTTACTTTAATTTTGAGGTCTTGCTGCGTCCAGATAGGTCGCAGTGTGCAGTAGGCATTTCGGGCTTTGCCCATCCTTGAGTTGATGTCCTTGCTCTTGCCACTTTGCTTACTGGCTATGCTGCCCAGGTATGTGGAATTCTCGGCATCCTCTTCTGACTGATTGTTGATGGTTACAGGAGCTTGTGATTCGTTGAGGTACATGGCCTGTGTCTTCTTCTGGCTAACTTTGAAGCCGACTTGTTCAGACGATTCACATAATTTATTCGCTTTCTTCTACATGTCAATGCGAAATAAAAAGAACGAACAATAACAAATGTCGCATCAAAAACACGGTCAACACAAAACCCGACAACCGCTTCAGCTCAGCTGAATACTCATTCCAGCCCCTCGAAATGGTGTCCTTTCAATCAAATTACATATGGACTGACAATAAACGTGGCAATTAAGAGAGATATTGGATATTGCAAATGCGACCACGTGGTGAATTTGGTTTTAGCGGAAAATACTGGTCCTAAAATGGTTTGGTGTAACAAACCTTCTAGGATAAAAAACAACTATAGGCGTATGCAAGCTGGAAACCAGACCCAGATGTTTCATTTGTAAATGCATTTGTCAGACTGGTCTCAATATTTCTCATATTTATTTTATCCGTTCAGACTGTTATATAGATCCATTTAGAAGCCTAGTTGGTATCCGATTCTGGTGGAAATGCTTAGAGATGTTCTAATGATTCTTCCAAAGTGGCTAACTCTACCAACCTTATCCACGTGCAAATAGAATCCATCCGCTGTACAATAACTTAGTGTTAATTGCGAATTGGTTACCAGGCAAGCCATTATAAATATTCAAGTTTCAAGGCAAGCTACTGACGTCATCTTTGCGTCTTGGTGACCGAGAACTAAACAACAATATTCAACGTTCACACATACATACGATTCTATTCCCTGATAAGAAGAACGTTTCTTCAGTTCAGCCTGATAATTCTGCAATGCTAGATTTTACGACTGAACAATTTGAAACTGGCTTAGGATATCGTGCTATCAATACATACAGAAGAGCCCTTTCATCTATAGTCATTGTAATAGATGTGGGAGACATTTTTAATTTAAGGCATAATTTTATGAATGTTTCATAAGTTTTTATTTCTCTTCAGATGCTACCTACTGCTAAACATCTCAGTTTGAAAGATGTGATATTAAAACTTGTTATGTCCATTGTATTAGTAGTTGCACGTAGAAGGTAACCACTGCATTTTCTAATTATAGCTAATATGGAGGTTAATAAATCAGGCTATATATTACAATATTTACTTGTTAACATAAATTAGGTCAGGTGGGCCTAATCCTGTTGCAGAGTTTAAGGCTTATTCTCCAGATAGGAGGTAATGTATTTATATGCTTTGCGTGAATATTTGAGAAGAACATCATTGATTTGTAAAGAGAACGCACGGTTATTTATCAGTTATGCGAAATCTTATCGACCTGTCACAAGAGATACTATTAGTAGATAATTGCGGATTGTTACGGCATGAGCAGGTATTGACTGCAAATTCTGTGCACTACATAGTATAAGAGGTGCTCCAGTGTCGAAAGCTAGTGCTAAAGTTGTGCCATTGAAAAATATTCTCATGTAGCTGCGTGGTCTAATGTTAAGACATTTTGTATTGTGTTTGCAATAAAGCTATTGTTGATAAGCATAACAACTTTCAGAAAGCAGTGCTAAAACTGTGAATGTTTCAAAAACAAGTAATTAGGATAGATTTTGCATATATTATATGAATATGAATTTGTGATTACTAGTGCATGTGTGTTAAGGAAGATACTTATTTCACTATTATTGGCTTCTGCATTGCTTAAATTTCCTATGGGATCGCAGCAGTGTTTTGACAAAATAGAATTATCGATTTAAATGAGTTTCACCTTGGTTAAGGCAAAACATGGGTAAGAGTCTACTGAGTCACATAACACTGATGAGACCACATACCCGCTCTTCTGGGTCGGGTTTCCCCACCCTTTATATGCCAGTGTTTAGGATTGTCAGTGTACAACTCCAGCTTTAAAGACTGTATTGGAGCATAGGCAGTTCACGACTCATGTGATCCCTTCAATGTTATATGATTCTACAGATTCCCACTCAAACTTTGTCTTTTTTAAGTGGGTGATTGAATATATATTAGACAATACTTGCCTGCTGAATTTTACATCCGGTCACCTATTCAGTTTCAGAAAGCTCCACTTCCACTTTTGGATTCTTTATAGGCATTACAATTCCAATAAAAAAAACTTTTTGAGAATAATAATGCGGTATAGAGTAAACACATACGGTGGCTCTGAATGGCATCCTTACTGTATACAGATTATTTTATTATATTACCAACTGGATGACAACTCAGAATTATTTTAGAACTATTTCAACCGCTCACACTAACGAACGATCCTTCTTTTCATCCCAAAAAATACAAATTACTTTTGATGAGGAACGTGCATTATGTTTCTCTTTAAAAAGCAACAAAAATATAAAAATAAAATTTTTTACTAAAAGTAAATACATTTAAACGGTAGTCATTTGTCTAATGTATACCTACTATAGATAAATCGCGTTACATGGAAATAAACCAAAGCTGACCTTGAAGGTGTGTACTGACAGGGAATATCCTAAAATACAAAGTTCTTTTATCTGGTTCGCTTCTTTTATATTTTTAATCTACTAAAAGGACTCAATTTTCTATTTTCACTCAGAGCAGATTCGGCCACTAACGTTTCACAAATTCTAAGTAAAAGCAAGCTTCACGTCTTAGATTAAATCTTACTCATTGAAAAAGGCAAGATCATTAATCTGCTATTTGACGGCGACGAATCAACATTGGAGTTTGTCCATGAATCAGTCCATGAGGTTATATTGATTGAGATCTTAGACTGATTGTACACATTCTCAATATTTCTCTATTTTCTAAGTTCGATGATCGTTAGCTTCCATCTCTTTTACCTCTAATATTGTGATTAGATATCGCTTTACTGACGATGTCTTACCTTTTTATTTCTGAATAACATGCATGAGTATGCGATCTTGATTTTTCCTGGACCTCAACACGAATGCGGGACTAAGCACGCTATTATACTTGTGGTCCACAGCTTACCTTGTTGTTGAAATAAGAATTTAAGCTAAAAAAGCCTTAAAAGAAAATATAATGTAGACATTTCTTTTGTTCTTTGCATTGATACACTATTTGTGAGTTTATTTAAATTGCAGACTATTTTTACGACGATTTTCGACAGTGATTTCAATTTTAGTTGTTCCGACGACAATAAACAGAAAGTTGAGGGGAATGAATGAATCGAGATGATTGTGGATACGAATCAGCACCATCAACCTTTGTTCTTACAAAATGAACACGAGATCATTAAACAAGAATCTACACATTCGAAGTTAATCTACCTTTTATTCCAACTCAGTTATTGCACTATTCACATACATGGTATGCACATGATCGAACACACCAACTAATATAGGAAAGGAATGAGAGGCGAAATGAATTTCCTCAGGTGACTCTATAACGTAGAAACGTTTCTCGTCTGAAAAGATTGTGCCTTGTTTTGAGCTATTCCATAACTATAGAGTACATTATAGACAATTTCCACATACATTAATGTAGACAAATATATAAAAAAAAAGGCTACTGAAAAGCTTGAGTTATAATTTTTACATTTAAAATGCATGCCTTTCGATGATCGCAAATATAGATGGTTTATTTCTTTCCCCGTCAGAGTTTTGTTAAATTCAATGACAAGATATGCTGTATGAGCCTTAGACAAATCCTAAATGTCAAAAAACCAATAGAAGATACTATTTGTAACTGGAAACATAAAATAAATTCTTATCACATTTAATAATGTTTAAACTCGTCGTTTGTTAACATAAAGTTCAATTTAAAATAAACTGAAGTTTTAAAGTATTTAATAATATTTATAACATTTCATCAAATTGATTGCTCATCACCCGAGACTTCCGTTTAAAACAAACCTCATGTTATTTTAGTCTATGGCTGACCGCCTATCTGAGTATTACATACAAAAATCTTGTTCAGCTGGATTTCAATTTCCATAAATATATAACCATGGTTGACATTCATTTCCGAGTGAGAACGAGTTGCAAGATGATACCTTACTGACGCAAGCAGTAAAAAAATGCAATAGTTCCATCATATTTTCTGAATACTGTTATCAATGGGAGTAGTTATAATGTCGTCATAGTCATACACAAATGTTAGCAATGTCGCTAGCAGTATGTGTTGTTGTTCTAAAAATGTTTACTTTGCGCGCAGTAGCAATGAAATGCCTGGCCGTCCAGGGGAAAAAAAAACAAAGAGCTTTTCTCTCAGATTATAGTCGCCAAATTAGTAAAAGAATCTTAGGTTTTCCATGTAAATTAGACTTTACCTATCTAAGACAAACGCTCTTAATCCAGAAAATCAAAAAAAAAAAAAAAAAATTCAAAATATAGCGTACACAAAATGTGGATCATATTGTCTATTTCATTTATACTTTTTCTATCTCTTTAAAAGTATGAACAATATACTACCTTACTACGGAGGGTCCATAAAGGTGTATACACAGGAATCATGACTATGTTGTGACATTTAAAATGTATGCCTTCTGAGTTTTTCAAATATAGATGGTATATTTCTTTATCAGTCAGAGTTTTGTTAAATTGAATGACCAGATCAGGCACATGAGCCCTGTACAAATCCTAAATTTAAAAGCTAAAAAGAAGATATTATTTGCACCTGGAAACATTTCTTCCTTTCAGAGGTCAATAAACCAATTTAATGCAAAAGGCAAAATTTGACTTGCTTTCTGCTTTGAGAAATGTTTCTCTCATATTATATTTACATGGGCGGGGGTTCAACCTGATCTTGACCATATATTTAGAAACTCTACTGCACCACAAAGCTTCTTATATCAAAATCTTTTACAAAATAGACATATATTCAGCCTTAGCTTGTCTGTTCAAATCTCTAAAAAGGTGTTTTTTACTTGCTCATTTATTATTTTTTGAAGGATTTTGTTCACTCAATGGCACTTTACTAATGATTTGTTTCAGGGATGAATTCTCTAAATATTGATACATGACGAGTATTATTAATGAATATGTCAGAAAAAGAAATGAAAAAGTAAATGTCGGATGAACAATTGTCTGACTATAATTCCAACATAAAAGACTTCGTTTATATAATAATTCGTGTTTAGTCTCTGAAGACTGTGTACAGGTTATTATTTTAAAGCATGAACATTATTTTCAAATCGCATTAGCAACTTTTCCTTTTGGTCCGAATATTTGCAAGATACACCAATATATTCTGCCTTTATGATGGCTTTGTCTTAGTTTTAATTCACTGAGAAGAATGTTAGAAAAATTGATCGTTTAATGCAAATACTTAATCATTTCTCCCGAAGGATGTTGAAGTTTGTCACTTTCGTTTTTACTAACGTACTTTATGGGCTTGGGTATTTATTTATGTTTTAGTAGATGATTTGTACCTAAGAACATGTGTTCCTTTCAGAGGTCAATAAACCAGGTCAATACCAAAAGCGATTTGACCTGCTTTTTGTGGGAAGAAGATCCATTACAAAATAGTTCTATACGATCATCTATTGTACATATTTCTTTTAATGTGTAGAGGACGGTTTACTCCATTTCTTGATATATGCCAATTGTAAGGAAACTATTACCACCTAGCCCTTGTAAGGTCATGCACAAAGCACCATGATATATCGTTTTAAACATATTTTATTGTCACAATATGATACAATGGGATTGGGCACAAGTTCTAATAACTTAAATTAGCCCTCTCCCTACATAATACAAGCATTGCAACATGTTTCAACATGACAACAGTGACTAATAATGAAAAATGATTGGTAAGAGAGAGAGAGAGAGAGAGAGAGAGAGAGAGAGAGAGAGAGAGAGAGAAAGAAAGAGAGAGATGGGGGCACAATGTCAGCATTCGCGATTTTAATAAGTTATTGAAATCGTCCGGTATCAGTTATATATGTGTATACATGTTTTATATAATTCTATATTTTTCATTTGCATTGCCATTTCCCCAAAGCAGTAAATCTAAGCTAACAGCTGGATATGGCACTGAGGGCAATTTTCTCATCAAGTCGGTTCGTTGCTGACTATTCTTGGGATCATGCTATATAAAAACCCGTCAAACCGTTTTGTGTGTGTGTGTGCAGTATACTACCATTTTTCATTTGTGTTTCTGTGAAGTCGTCAGCCTCTGTTAATTCATTTTTTTAACTGAGGGTCTATTTTTCCCATGCATTAAGTTTTAGCTTGTACGTTGAACTATTTACAAAGGTGTTTCTCAGTTGTTCGTTTCTTATTTTTTCAAGGATTCAGTTCACTCAATAAGACTTAAATAATCATTTGCTTCATGCATGAATTATCTAGAAGTTTTTTACATGATAAGTATTACTAATGAACATGCGAGTATAAGAAACGAAAAATATAAATCATGTCGGATGAAAAAGTGTCAGACAAGAATTCCAGCATAAAAAACTACGTGTATATAATAATTCTTGTCTAACCTCTGAACATTGTGTGTACATATTATCATTTGTAAGCATCATCAATTTGTTCAAATGGCATTGGCGACTTTTCCTTTCGAGTCGAATATTTACAAGATATGAGAGAATACTTTGTTTTATGATGACTTAGTCTTAGCTTGAGTTCACAAAGAAGGATATTGAAAAAACTGATCGCTATTCATTTTATGCAAATACTTAATCATTTCTCCCAAAGGATGTTGAATTTTGTCACTTTTGTTTTTTTTACCAACATCCATCATAGACTTGAGTCTCTGTATTAAGCTTTATTTGGATCACGCACGTGTTCCAAAATTGAATATATACCTTAACCGACAGATGTTTCAAGCACATAAGATGTATCTGGGCGCCAATTGCTAGAAGCATCAAACTTAAACGAGATAAGTTTTTAATGGATTCGATCATCTATCAAATGTTTGATTCCGAAAAAATGAAGGAAGATATTAAGCATTGAAATAAAAAAATGAAGATAACATTCATAAAAAATATTAATTTTAATTTTAATTTTATGAACGACGTTATTCAATTTATGGAATTTCAGCAATGAATGCAAATATATGACATGCAATTGGAGTATGAACTTATAGCCATAGTATTACTTGTCACGGAATTGTATCGTTTATATCAATATGTATATGTGATCAAAATGTATTCGGGTTTCGTTTCCGACTAGAGCGTTACTCGGGGGTTGTTTATTTTTTTTCTGCTCTAGTTATTTTGAAATACCGAGCGCGATTCACCCCATGCTGCACGTGCAAATTGCCTGCAGTGAAAACTCACGTACCTAGCTGCTGCGCATATCTGTCACAGCTAGAGTACATATAGAGCGAATTCTCTATAAACAAATTACACTACGACGAGTCTTGTCAGAAAGCTTACCTCTTTACGGGAGCAAAACTTCAGCTGTAGAGGTATGTGAAATTTAAGATTGTATTCCTTATCACTATTCGTTTTATATGACATAATTGTTTCATATATTAGATGTTTTAGAATTATTCTAAATTCTACAGAGAGTCAATACCTAGGTCATACAACGCCATGATATTAGAAATACTATAGGCTGGTTCAAGTTGGCTGTTTGTTGTGACTGAGCAGACGGATTTTATTTAATTATACGCAGCATGCATTGAATGATTAATGTAATGTGTGGCGAGATGTAGTTCATGTGCGCGCATGCGCAACATCTATCAATGCAAAAGTGCTAACCGTGTCATATGTGCTACACGGTTTAGTTGTTATACTTTTAGCTGTTCCTTATGTATGGTTTGGTGATGAGAAGTCACAGAACTCTGTGTGGTTTTGTGTGACGTGTACGCTGTGTCTGGTGACGTTGTTTCGGAAGAGTGTACTGGTTTTCTCGATGCGAGGGACCAAGGCTTCTCGACCAACGGGTCTGTGTTAATGTGAAGGCTCTCGAGGGATCCTTCAACAGGCTGGGAGGGGTGGACCATGCGTGGTGGCTCCTTGACCATGGACTAGAGCGGGTGGAACCGGAGATACATCTTGGTCGTCAAACGGGCGCCACGATAGTTATATTTATTGCGTGTTCCATTTTATTGTTATCTCAATATTGCTATCTGTGCAAAATTACATTCATTCCCATTTCAATATCGCTATATGTGTGATAGATTCAAAATTACATTCATTCCCATTTCAATATCGCTATATGTGTGATAGATTCAAAATTACATTCATTCCCATTTCAATGTCGCTATATGTGTGATAGATTCAAAATTACATTCATTCCCATTTCAATGTCGCTATATGTGTGATAGATTCATAATTTCATGCATTCCCATTTCATTGTCGTTATATGAACGATATATTCATAAATTCATACATATTCCAATATCGCTTGATGAATTGATAAATTGATGAGTATCATATTGATAAGTGCATAAATCACATGCTTTGGTCACCCTTGGTACTTAATAAGACCTTGTTTATATTGGGGTGTAAATCATATACTCTTATTTGTCGATTGGTGATAGGATGCTATTCACGTTTGTTTAAAATTCCATTCGTTAAATTCATCTTTGATTTTTCTCGTTGAGTTACTTGTTGTTGATAGTTCCATGTTAGGAACTTTATAATTTTCCTTATCTTTTTGTTGTAATGGTGTCAGATTTGTTCATCTTTAAATTGCGTTTATAAATAAACATCTTATTAACGCAGTTGCTTTCGGTGTCTTCACTAATCCAGTCCTCACCCGGCTTCATCCTGTGACAAATGGTGTCAGAAGTGGGATTATTGGATTAGTCGGAGCACGGACGTTAGTTTGCATAGGTCTTGACTCCGGTAAGTTTTTTTCAGTTATCTATTTCAGATTGTGACCTTCCTGACAAGAACTAATTCAGTCGGGTGAGTGAATACCTCACTCATATTTTGTTTTATTTACCATTTGTTTATCATATATACATATTGCATATATTTGGAGAAGGGATATACGGTTGGTTCGTGTAGTCGTAAAATTGTATGTGTTATATGATAGTGCACTTAGGATTGGTGATCTTATCAACAGTATTTATCATGTCGTCACTCAAAGATCTAGTGGAGTTGGGTAAACAGTTTGGGTATGAGGGGGAGGCCCTTAGAAAATTCGTTCAGGAGGAGCAGTCTCGGGAAAGGGACCAAAGATTAAAGGAGAGAGATATAGAAAGGGAAAAGTTAGAATTAGACAAGCAAGTCGATGAAAGAAAGATAGCATTTGAAAGGGAAAAATTAGAATTAGAGAAGCAAACTGAGGAAAGAAAGATAGCATTTAAAAGGGAGAAGATGGAATTTGAGAAGGAGAAGATAGAGTTAGAGAAGCAGGCAGAGAAGGAAAGGATAGGTTGGGAAAGGGAAGCAGAAAGGGAGAGAATAGAGCAGGTAAGAGAACTTGAGAAACAAGCAAAGTTAGAAGTCATTGAGTTAGAAGACAGGAATATGGAGAAAGAACATAGAAGGAAATTTGAATTATTAGAGGCTAAGAAAGATGGGCAACAAGAATCAAAGTTAAGAGGCCCTAAATTACCCCCTTTTGAAGATGACAAAGATAACTTAGATAGTTATTTACATAGGTTTGAGCGATATGTTACCACCCAAAAGTGGAAAAAAGATGATTGGTCGCTCCATCTCAGCGCGTTACTTAAAGGTAAAGCGCTAGATGTATATTCGCGTCTACCCGTGAACGACGCATTAAACTATGACGCATTAAGAGAGGCACTCCTTAAGAGATACGAGTTGACAGAACAAGGGTTCCGCAAAAAGTTTAAATATAGTAAACCCGAGAAAGGCGAGACATTCACCCAGTTCGTCAGTAGGACGGGGAATTATTTCCAGCGTTGGGTTGAATGTGGTAAGATTCAAAAAACATTCGAGGGTCTTACCGATTTTTTACTTAGGGACCAGCTGTTAAACACTTGTGGTAAGGAATTGTACTTGTTCCTGAGGGAAAAGTCCTTCAATAATATCTCTGATATGGCTACTCAGGCAGACTATTTCGCCGAAGCTCGGGGAGGTACCCAGAATGTGGTTTCAAGGGATAACAAGGGAGGTAATCAAGCTAAAGATCAGAGACCCAGAGAACCCGAGAAACTTGGTACACATAAAGGTGGAAACTTTCAATCTGGGAAGGGTACAAATCGTAGGGATAGACAATGTTTTACCTGTAAGGAATGGGGTCACATCACGCCCGATTGTCCGAAAAGGAAGGGGTTTGTCCAGAGAGTCGCGGTTGCTATTGAAAGCAGAGCATGGTCAGGAGGCGGTAAGCGCGATGATTTTCCGCGTGATAATTCGGCATCTAATAACGCGAATAAGGTATACGAGTCCGCAGCGCGTGCGCAGATCGGTCATGATGTTATTCAGTCGATCGGCACTTGTCTTTTTCCCGAGGCGAGGGTACCGACTGCTACTGGTACCGCCAACGGTCAAGAAGTCACGGTCTTACGCGACACCGGGTGCACGGGCGTCGTAGTAAAGCGGAGCCTCGTTAGGGATGACCAAATGCTTGGTTGGAAATCCCCGTGCATGTTATTAGATCAAACGATTGATCGCGTTCCCGTCGCGAGAATAGAAATCGAGACGCCTTTTCTGACCGGAACCGTAGAAGCTCTGTGTATGGAAAATCCCATATACGACTTAACTATCGGAAATGTCGAGGGCTCCAGACTCCCAACTCAGTCTGATTTCCGGTTTCCCATTGTACAAACGGCCGAAACTAGGGCGCAGGCGCAGGCGGAGAAAACGCCACTACGTAAGTTGAAACTTCCGGAAGCCGTGACCGATATCTCGCGCGATGAATTTACGCGTGAGCAAGGCCATGACGCGTCCTTGAGTGCGACCGCGGAGAGGATCGTGTCCGGTACCGCGAAACATTGTAAAGGCGGGGCAAGTTTGAAATTTATACGTAGGGAAGGTTTAATGTACAGGCAATTTACCACGTTGGATGGTAGAAAGTGTTTCCAACTGGTTGTCCCCCAGAAATTCAGGTCCCGTATACTTAGAGTAGCGCACGAGTTCGGTAGTGTCACTTGAGTAGGAAAAGGACGAATGACAAAGTATTAAGAGAATTTTATTGGCCAGGTGTAAATAGTGATATAGCACGATTCTGTCGTTCGTGTGATGTATGCCATAAAACTGTTGAAAAGGGCGTTTTGAACGTCGTATGTATTGCGGTCATAGAAGACGAGTCGAGTGACCCCAACACAGAAATTCCCCTTGAGTACCCCATGGTTGTAGGAAATGAGGGAATAGATATGGTTAGCGTGTGCCCAGAATTACCTGAAGGTCAGCGTCAGCAAGTCAGGGAAATTTTAAGTAAGTACCCAGACGTATTTACAGATCGACCAGGTAATACTGGATTAATAACGCACGAGATAAACTTGAATACCTCGGAGCCAATCAGAATAAAGGGATATCCAATACCCTTTAACGCACGGGAGACAATCGATGAGGAAGTAGGTAAAATGTTAGACCTGGGAGTGATTGAACCCTCAAACTCCCCCTATTCTTCCCCCGTGGTATTGGTCCGAAAGAAAGACGGAACGAATCGATTTTGCATAGACTTTCGGCAACTAAATAAAGTCACCGTGTTTGATGCTGAACCGATGCCAGACATGGAGGGCTTGTTTTCAAAATTGGCGGGGCACCAGTACATTTCGAAATTAGATCTTACAAAAGGATATTGGCAGGTGCCCATCGCTGAAAATGCCCGCGTATTAACGGCATTCGCGACCCCTAAAGGTCTTTTCCAGTTTAAGGTTCTGCCTTTTGGTCTGGTTAACGCCGGTGCGTCGTGCGTGCGTCTTATGCGAAAATTGTTGAAAGGCATGAACAACGTAGATAGTTTTGTCGACGATATTCTAGTATATACACATACCTGGGAAGAGCATGTTAGGGTATTAGTCGATCTGTTCGACAGACTCCGCAAAGCAAATCTCACAGCGAGACCCTCCAAGTGTAGCATAGCATATTCTAACTTGGAATGCTTGGGCCATCTAGTAAGTGGGTCAGGGCAATTAAAACCCCACCCTGATAAAATTGAAGCGATTAAAGACGCTCCTAGGCCAGAAACCAAGAAACAGATACGATCGTTTCTTGGATTGATAGGTTTTTATAGGAAGTTCGTTCCAAATTTCGCCGCTATAGCTAGTCCATTGACGGATTTAACTAGGAAAGGGCAGCCAAATAAAGTTTCTTGGGGTGTATGCCAAGAAAAAGCTTTTAACGCCCTTAAGGCAAGATTGATCAGTGCACCGATCCTAAAGTTGCCAGAATTAAATAAATCGTTCATATTGAGAACTGATGCGTCCGACACGGGCTTGGGAGCAGTTTTGCTACAGGAGCAAGACGGGGTAAAGTTACCCATAGCTTATGCTAGTAGGAAATTGCTGACTAGGGAGCAAAACTACTCCGTGATCGAAAAGGAGTGCTTGGCACTGGTGTGGGGTATAGGTAAATTCCACACGTACCTTTTCGGAAGGGAATTTGTCCTTGAAACGGACCATCAACCTCTCATATATTTGAACAAGGCAAAAGTTGCCAACGCAAGATTGATGCGTTGGGCATTGACTCTGCAGCCATATCGTTTCCGGATCGAAGCAATCAGAGGGTCGGAAAATGTAGGGGCCGATTATTTAAGCAGAGTGTGATTTGCAGTTTTTTTTTTCCTTACCATGATATTCTGGTAATGTAAATAATACGTTTCAGTTTGTATTTTTGCAAAATTCCGTGATTTTCTAAAAAGTGCTTCCACTTTTTTTAAGGGGGGAGGTATTGTCACGGAATTGTATCGTTTATATCAATATGTATATGTGATCAAAATGTATTCGGGTTTCGTTTCCGACTAGAGCGTTACTCGGGGGTTGTTTATTTTTTTTCTGCTCTAGTTATTTTGAAATACCGAGCGCGATTCACCCCATGCTGCACGTGCAAATTTCCTGCAGTGAAAACTCACGTACCTAGCTGCTGCGCATATCTGTCACAGCTAGAGTACATATAGAGCGAATTCTCTATAAACAAATTACACTACGACGAGTCTTGTCAGAAAGCTTACCTCTTTACGGGAGCAAAACTTCAGCTGTAGAGGTATGTGAAATTTAAGATTGTATTCTTTATCACTATTCGTTTTATATGACATAATTGTTTCATATATTAGATGTTTTAGAATTATTCTAAATTCTACAGAGAGTCAATACCTAGGTCATACAACGCCATGATATTAGAAATACTATAGGCTGGTTCAAGTTGGCTGTTTGTTGTGACTGAGCAGACGGATTTTATTTAATTATACGCAGCATGCATTGAATGATTAATGTAATGTGTGGCGAGATGTAGTTCATGTGCGCGCATGCGCAACATCTATCAATGCAAAAGTACTAACCGTGTCATATGTGCTACACGGTTTAGTTGTTATACTTTTAGCTGTTCCTTATGTGTGGTTTGGTGATGAGAAGTCACAGAACTCTGTGTGGTTTTGTGTGACGTGTACGCTGTGTCTGGTGACGTTGTTTCGGAAGAGTGTACTGGTTTTCTCGATGCGAGGGACCAAGGCTTCTCGACCAACGGGTCTGTGTTAATGTGAAGGCTCTCGAGGGATCCTTCAACAGGCTGGGAGGGGTGGACCATGCGTGGTGGCTCCTTGACCATGGACTAGAGCGGGTGGAACCGGAGATACATCTTGGTCGTCAAACGGGCGCCACGATAGTTATATTTATTGCGTGTTCCATTTTATTGTTATCTCAATATTGCTATCTGTGCAAAATTACATTCATTCCCATTTCAATATCGCTATATGTGTGATAGATTCAAAATTACATTCATTCCCATTTCAATATCGCTATATGTGTGATAGATTCAAAATTACATTCATTCCCATTTCAATGTCGCTATATGTGTGATAGATTCAAAATTACATTCATTCCCATTTCAATGTCGCTATATGTGTGATAGATTCATAATTTCATGCATTCCCATTTCATTTTCGTTATATGAACGATATATTCATAAATTCATACATATTCCAATATCGCTTGATGAATTGATAAATTGATGAGTATCATATTGATAAGTGCATAAATCACATGCTTTGGTCACCCTTGGTACTTAATAAGACCTTGTTTATATTGGGGTGTAAATCATATACTCTTATTTGTCGATTGGTGATAGGATGCTATTCACGTTTGTTTAAAATTCCATTCGTTAAATTCATCTTTGATTTTTCTCGTTGAGTTACTTGTTGTTGATAGTTCCATGTTAGGAACTTTATAATTTTCCTTATCTTTTTGTTATAATGGTGTCAGATTTGTTCATCTTTAAATTGCGTTTATAAATAAACATCTTATTAACGCAGTTGCTTTCGGTGTCTTCACTAATCCAGTCCTCACCACGCTTCATCCTGTGACAAATGGTGTCAGAAGTGGGATTATTGGATTAGTCGGAGCACGGACGTTAGTTTGCATAGGTCTTGACTCCGGTAAGTTTTTTTCAGTTATCTATTTCAGATTGTGACTTTCCTGACAAGAACTAATTCAGTCGGGTGAGTGAATACCTCACTCATATTTTGTTTTATTTACCATTTGTTTATCATATATACATATTGCATATATTTGGAGAAGGGATATACGGTTGGTTCGTGTAGTCGTAAAATTGTATGTGTTATATGATAGTGCACTTAGGATTGGTGATCTTATCAACAGTATTTATCATGTCGTCACTCAAAGATCTAGTGGAGTTGGGTAAACAGTTTGGGTATGAGGGGGAGGCCCTTAGAAAATTCGTTCAGGAGGAGCAGTCTCGGGAAAGGGACCAAAGATTAAAGGAGAGAGATATAGAAAGGGAAAAGTTAGAATTAGACAAGCAAGTCGATGAAAGAAAGATAGCATTTGAAAGGGAAAAATTAGAATTAGAGAAGCAAACTGAGGAAAGAAAGATAGCATTTAAAAGGGAGAAGATGGAATTTGAGAAGGAGAAGATAGAGTTAGAGAAGCAGGCAGAGAAGGAAAGGATAGGTTGGGAAAGGGAAGCAGAAAGGGAGAGAATAGAGCAGGTAAGAGAACTTGAGAAACAAGCAAAGTTAGAAGTCATTGAGTTAGAAGACAGGAATATGGAGAAAGAACATAGAAGGAAATTTGAATTATTAGAGGCTAAGAAAGATGGGCAACAAGAATCAAAGTTAAGAGGCCCTAAATTACCCCCTTTTGAAGATGACAAAGATAACTTAGATAGTTATTTACATAGGTTTGAGCGATATGTTACCACCCAAAAGTGGAAAAAAGATGATTGGTCGCTCCATCTCAGCGCGTTACTTAAAGGTAAAGCGCTAGATGTATATTCGCGTCTACCCGTGAACGACGCATTAAACTATGACGCATTAAGAGAGGCACTCCTTAAGAGATACGAGTTGACAGAACAAGGGTTCCGCAAAAAGTTTAAATATAGTAAACCCGAGAAAGACGAGACATTCACCCAGTTCGTCAGTAGGACGGGGAATTATTTCCAGCGTTGGGTTGAATGTGGTAAGATTCAAAAAACATTCGAGGGTCTTACCGATTTTTTACTTAGGGACCAGCTGTTAAACACTTGTGGTAAGGAATTGTACTTGTTCCTGAGGGAAAAGTCCTTCAATAATATCTCTGATATGGCTACTCAGGCAGACTATTTCGCCGAAGCTCGGGGAGGTACCCAGAATGTGGTTTCAAGGGATAACAAGGGAGGTAATCAAGCTAAAGATCAGAGACCCAGAGAACCCGAGAAACTTGGTACACATAAAGGTGGAAACTTTCAATCTGGGAAGGGTACAAATCGTAGGGATAGACAATGTTTTACCTGTAAGGAATGGGGTCACATCACGCCCGATTGTCCGAAATGGAAGGGGTTTGTCCAGAGAGTCGCGGTTGCTATTGAAAGCAGAGCATGGTCAGGAGGCGGTAAGCGCGATGATTTTCCGCGTGATAATTCGGCATCTAATAACGCGAATAAGGTATACGAGTCCGCAGCGCGTGCGCAGATCGGTCATGATGTTATTCAGTCGATCGGCACTTGTCTTTTTCCCGAGGCGAGGGTACCGACTGCTACTGGTACCGCCAACGGTCAAGAAGTCACGGCCTTACGCGACACCGGGTGCACGGGCGTCGTAGTAAAGCGGAGCCTCGTTAGGGATGACCAAATGCTTGGTTGGAAATCCCCGTGCATGTTATTAGATCAAACGATTGATCGCGTTCCCGTCGCGAGAATAGAAATCGAGACGCCTTTTCTGACCGGAACCGTAGAAGCTCTGTGTATGGAAAATCCCATATACGACTTAACTATCGGAAATGTCGAGGGCTCCAGACTCCCAACTCAGTCTGATTTCCGGTTTCCCATTGTACAAACGGCCGAAACTAGGGCGCAGGCGCAGGCGGAGAAAACGCCACTACGTAAGTTGAAACTTCCGGAAGCCGTGACCGATATCTCGCGCGATGAATTTACGCGTGAGCAAGGCCATGACGCGTCCTTGAGTGCGACCGCGGAGAGGATCGTGTCCGGTACCGCGAAACATTGTAAAGGCGGGGCAAGTTTGAAATTTATACGTAGGGAAGGTTTAATGTACAGGCAATTTACCACGTTGGATGGTAGAAAGTGTTTCCAACTGGTTGTCCCCCAGAAATTCAGGTCCCGTATACTTAGAGTAGGGCACGAGTTCGGTAGTGCAGGTCACTTGAGTAGGAAAAGGACGAATGACAAAGTATTAAGAGAATTTTATTGGCCAGGTGTAAATAGTGATATAGCACGATTCTGTCGTTCGTGTGATGTATGCCATAAAACTGTTGAAAAGGGCGTTTTGAACGTCGTATGTATTGCGGTCATAGAAGACGAGTCGAGTGACCCCAACACAGAAATTCCCCTTGAGTACCCCATGGTTGTAGGAAATGAGGGAATAGATATGGTTAGCGTGTGCCCAGAATTACCTGAAGGTCAGCGTCAGCAAGTCAGGGAAATTTTAAGTAAGTACCCAGACGTATTTACAGATCGACCAGGTAATACTGGATTAATAACGCACGAGATAAACTTGAATACCTCGGAGCCAATCAGAATAAAGGGATATCCAATACCCTTTAACGCACGGGAGACAATCGATGAGGAAGTAGGTAAAATGTTAGACCTGGGAGTGATTGAACCCTCAAACTCCCCCTATTCTTCCCCCGTGGTATTGGTCCGAAAGAAATTCGGAACGAATCGATTTTGCATAGACTTTCGGCAACTAAATAAAGTCACCGTGTTTGATGCTGAACCGATGCCAGACATGGAGGGCTTGTTTTCAAAATTGGCGGGGCACCAGTACATTTCGAAATTAGATCTTACAAAAGGATATTGGCAGGTGCCCATCGCTGAAAATGCCCGCGTATTAACGGCATTCGCGACCCCTAAAGGTCTTTTCCAGTTTAAGGTTCTGCCTTTTGGTCTGGTTAACGCCGGTGCGTCGTGCGTGCGTCTTATGCGAAAATTGTTGAAAGGCATGAACAACGTAGATAGTTTTGTCGACGATATTCTAGTATATACACATACCTGGGAAGAGCATGTTAGGGTATTAGTCGATCTGTTCGACAGACTCCGCAAAGCAAATCTCACAGCGAGACCCTCCAAGTGTAGCATAGCATATTCTAACTTGGAATGCTTGGGCCATCTAGTAAGTGGGTCAGGGCAATTAAAACCCCACCCTGATAAAATTGAAGCGATTAAAGACGCTCCTAGGCCAGAAACCAAGAAACAGATACGATCGTTTCTTGGATTGATAGGTTTTTATAGGAAGTTCGTTCCAAATTTCGCCGCTATAGCTAGTCCATTGACGGATTTAACTAGGAAAGGGCAGCCAAATAAAGTTTCTTGGGGTGTATGCCAAGAAAAAGCTTTTAACGCCCTTAAGGCAAGATTGATCAGTGCACCGATCCTAAAGTTGCCAGAATTAAATAAATCGTTCATATTGAGAACTGATGCGTCCGACACGGGCTTGGGAGCAGTTTTGCTACAGGAGCAAGACGGGGTAAAGTTACCCATAGCTTATGCTAGTAGGAAATTGCTGACTAGGGAGCAAAACTACTCCGTGATCGAAAAGGAGTGCTTGGCACTGGTGTGGGGTATAGGTAAATTCCACACGTACCTTTTCGGAAGGGAATTTGTCCTTGAAACGGACCATCAACCTCTCATATATTTGAACAAGGCAAAAGTTGCCAACGCAAGATTGATGCGTTGGGCATTGACTCTGCAGCCATATCGTTTCCGGATCGAAGCAATCAGAGGGTCGGAAAATGTAGGGGCCGATTATTTAAGCAGAGTGTGATTTGCAGTTTTTTTTTTCCTTACCATGATATTCTGGTAATGTAAATAATACGTTTCAGTTTGTATTTTTGCAAAATTCCGTGATTTTCTAAAAAGTGCTTCCACTTTTTTTAAGTGGGGAGGTATTGTCACGGAATTGTATCGTTTATATCAATATGTATATGTGATCAAAATGTATTCGGGTTTCGTTTCCGACTAGAGCGTTACTCGGGGGTTGTTTATTTTTTTTCTGCTCTAGTTATTTTGAAATACCGAGCGCGATTCACCCCATGCTGCACGTGCAAATTGCCTGCAGTGAAAACTCACGTACCTAGCTGCTGCGCATATCTGTCACAGCTAGAGTACATATAGAGCGAATTCTCTATAAACAAATTACACTACGACGAGTCTTGTCAGAAAGCTTACCTCTTTACGGGAGCAAAACTTCAGCTGTAGAGGTATGTGAAATTTAAGATTGTATTCTTTATCACTATTCGTTTTATATGACATAATTGTTTCATATATTAGATGTTTTAGAATTATTCTAAATTCTACAGAGAGTCAATACCTAGGTCATACAACGCCATGATATTAGAAATACTATAGGCTGGTTCAAGTTGGCTGTTTGTTGTGACTGAGCAGACGGATTTTATTTAATTATACGCAGCATGCATTGAATGATTAATGTAATGTGTGGCGAGATGTAGTTCATGTGCGCGCATGCGCAACATCTATCAATGCAAAAGTACTAACCGTGTCATATGTGCTACACGGTTTAGTTGTTATACTTTTAGCTGTTCCTTATGTATGGTTTGGTGATGAGAAGTCACAGAACTCTGTGTGGTTTTGTGTGACGTGTACGCTGTGTCTGGTGACGTTGTTTCGGAAGAGTGTACTGGTTTTCTCGATGCGAGGGACCAAGGCTTCTCGACCAACGGGTCTGTGTTAATGTGAAGGCTCTCGAGGGATCCTTCAACAGGCTGGGAGGGGTGGACCATGCGTGGTGGCTCCTTGACCATGGACTAGAGCGGGTGGAACCGGAGATACATCTTGGTCGTCAAACGGGCGCCACGATAGTTATATTTATTGCGTGTTCCATTTTATTGCTATCTCAATATTGCTATCTGTTCAAAATTACATTCATTCCCATTTCAATATCGCTATATGTGTGATAGATTCAAAATTACATTCATTCCCATTTCAATATCGCTATATGTGTGATAGATTCAAAATTACATTCATTCCCATTTCAATGTCGCTATATGTGTGATAGATTCAAAATTACATTCATTCCCATTTCAATGTCGCTATATGTGTGATAGATTCATAATTTCATGCATTCCCATTTCATTTTCGTTATATGAACGATATATTCATAAATTCATACATATTCCAATATCGCTTGATGAATTGATAAATTGATGAGTATCATATTGATAAGTGCATAAATCACATGCTTTGGTCACCCTTGGTACTTAATAAGACCTTGTTTATATTGGGGTGTAAATCATATACTCTTATTTGTCGATTGGTGATAGGATGCTATTCACGTTTGTTTAAAATTCCATTCGTTAAATTCATCTTTGATTTTTCTCGTTGAGTTACTTGTTGTTGATAGTTCCATGTTAGGAACTTTATAATTTTCCTTATCTTTTTGTTGTAATGGTGTCAGATTTGTTCATCTTTAAATTGCGTTTATAAATAAACATCTTATTAACGCAGTTGCTTTCGGTGTCTTCACTAATCCAGTCCTCACCCGGCTTCATCCTGTGACAAATGGTGTCAGAAGTGGGATTATTGGATTAGTCGGAGCACGGACGTTAGTTTGCATAGGTCTTGACTCCGGTAAGTTTTTTTCAGTTATCTATTTCAGATTGTGACCTTCCTGACAAGAACTAATTCAGTCGGGTGAGTGAATACCTCACTCATATTTTGTTTTATTTACCATTTGTTTATCATATATACATATTGCATATATTTGGAGAAGGGATATACGGTTGGTTCGTGTAGTCGTAAAATTGTATGTGTTATATGATAGTGCACTTAGGATTGGTGATCTTATCAACAGTATTTATCATGTCGTCACTCAAAGATCTAGTGGAGTTGGGTAAACAGTTTGGGTATGAGGGGGAGGCCCTTAGAAAATTCGTTCAGGAGGAGCAGTCTCGGGAAAGGGACCAAAGATTAAAGGAGAGAGATATAGAAAGGGAAAAGTTAGAATTAGACAAGCAAGTCGATGAAAGAAAGATAGCATTTGAAAGGGAAAAATTAGAATTAGAGAAGCAAACTGAGGAAAGAAAGATAGCATTTAAAAGGGAGAAGATGGAATTTGAGAAGGAGAAGATAGAGTTAGAGAAGCAGGCAGAGAAGGAAAGGATAGGTTGGGAAAGGGAAGCAGAAAGGGAGAGAATAGAGCAGGTAAGAGAACTTGAGAAACAAGCAAAGTTAGAAGTCATTGAGTTAGAAGACAGGAATATGGAGAAAGAACATAGAAGGAAATTTGAATTATTAGAGGCTAAGAAAGATGGGCAACAAGAATCAAAGTTAAGAGGCCCTAAATTACCCCCTTTTGAAGATGACAAAGATAACTTAGATAGTTATTTACATAGGTTTGAGCGATATGTTACCACCCAAAAGTGGAAAAAAGATGATTGGTCGCTCCATCTCAGCGCGTTACTTAAAGGTAAAGCGCTAGATGTATATTCGCGTCTACCCGTGAACGACGCATTAAACTATGACGCATTAAGAGAGGCACTCCTTAAGAGATACGAGTTGACAGAACAAGGGTTCCGCAAAAAGTTTAAATATAGTAAACCCGAGAAAGGCGAGACATTCACCCAGTTCGTCAGTAGGACGGGGAATTATTTCCAGCGTTGGGTTGAATGTGGTAAGATTCAAAAAACATTCGAGGGTCTTACCGATTTTTTACTTAGGGACCAGCTGTTAAACACTTGTGGTAAGGAATTGTACTTGTTCCTGAGGGAAAAGTCCTTCAATAATATCTCTGATATGGCTACTCAGGCAGACTATTTCGCCGAAGCTCGGGGAGGTACCCAGAATGTGGTTTCAAGGGATAACAAGGGAGGTAATCAAGCTAAAGATCAGAGACCCAGAGAACCCGAGAAACTTGGTACACATAAAGGTGGAAACTTTCAATCTGGGAAGGGTACAAATCGTAGGGATAGACAATGTTTTACCTGTAAGGAATGGGGTCACATCACGCCCGATTGTCCGAAAAGGAAGGGGTTTGTCCAGAGAGTCGCGGTTGCTATTAAAAGCAGAGCATGGTCAGGAGGCGGTAAGCGCGATGATTTTCCGCGTGATAATTCGGCATCTAATAACGCGAATAAGGTATACGAGTCCGCAGCGCGTGCGCAGATCGGTCATGATGTTATTCAGTCGATCGGCACTTGTCTTTTTCCCGAGGCGAGGGTACCGACTGCTACTGGTACCGCCAACGGTCAAGAAGTCACGGTCTTACGCGACACCGGGTGCACGGGCGTCATAGTAAAGCGGAGCCTCGTTAGGGATGACCAAATGCTTGGTTGGAAATCCCCGTGCATGTTATTAGATCAAACGATTGATCGCGTTCCCGTCGCGAGAATAGAAATCGAGACGCCTTTTCTGACCGGAACCGTAGAAGCTCTGTGTATGGAAAATCCCATATACGACTTAACTATCGGAAATGTCGAGGGCTCCAGACTCCCAACTCAGTCTGATTTCCGGTTTCCCATTGTACAAACGGCCGAAACTAGGGCGCAGGCGCAGGCGGAGAAAACGCCACTACGTAAGTTGAAACTTCCGGAAGCCGTGACCGATATCTCGCGCGATGAATTTACGCGTGAGCAAGGCCATGACGCGTCCTTGAGTGCGACCGCGGAGAGGATCGTGTCCGGTACCGCGAAACATTGTAAAGGCGGGGCAAGTTTGAAATTTATACGTAGGGAAGGTTTAATGTACAGGCAATTTACCACGTTGGATGGTAGAAAGTGTTTCCAACTGGTTGTCCCCCAGAAATTCAGGTCCCGTATACTTAGAGTAGCGCACGAGTTCGGTAGTGTCACTTGAGTAGGAAAAGGACGAATGACAAAGTATTAAGAGAATTTTATTGGCCAGGTGTAAATAGTGATATAGCACGATTCTGTCGTTCGTGTGATGTATGCCATAAAACTGTTGAAAAGGGCGTTTTGAACGTCGTATGTATTGCGGTCATAGAAGACGAGTCGAGTGACCCCAACACAGAAATTCCCCTTGAGTACCCCATGGTTGTAGGAAATGAGGGAATAGATATGGTTAGCGTGTGCCCAGAATTACCTGAAGGTCAGCGTCAGCAAGTCAGGGAAATTTTAAGTAAGTACCCAGACGTATTTACAGATCGACCAGGTAATACTGGATTAATAACGCACGAGATAAACTTGAATACCTCGGAGCCAATCAGAATAAAGGGATATCCAATACCCTTTAACGCACGGGAGACAATCGATGAGGAAGTAGGTAAAATGTTAGACCTGGGAGTGATTGAACCCTCAAACTCCCCCTATTCCTCCCCCGTGGTATTGGTCCGAAAGAAAGACGGAACGAATCGATTTTGCATAGACTTTCGGCAACTAAATAAAGTCACCGTGTTTGATGCTGAACCGATGCCAGACATGGAGGGCTTGTTTTCAAAATTGGCGGGGCACCAGTACATTTCGAAATTAGATCTTACAAAAGGATATTGGCAGGTGCCCATCGCTGAAAATGCCCGCGTATTAACGGCATTCGCGACCCCTAAAGGTCTTTTCCAGTTTAAGGTTCTGCCTTTTGGTCTGGTTAACGCCGGTGCGTCGTGCGTGCGTCTTATGCGAAAATTGTTGAAAGGCATGAACAACGTAGATAGTTTTGTCGACGATATTCTAGTATATACACATACCTGGGAAGAGCATGTTAG
This sequence comes from Margaritifera margaritifera, assembly GCA_029931535.1. NCBI lineage: Eukaryota > Metazoa > Mollusca > Bivalvia > Unionida > Margaritiferidae > Margaritifera > Margaritifera margaritifera. The sequence goes on along the minus strand of JAQPZY010001344.1, from coordinate 1,945,204 downwards.
GGTATTAGTCGATCTGTTCGACAGACTCCGCAAAGCAAATCTCACAGCGAGACCCTCCAAGTGTAGCATAGCATATTCTAACTTGGAATGCTTGGGCCATCTAGTAAGTGGGTCAGGGCAATTAAAACCCCACCCTGATAAAATTGAAGCGATTAAAGACGCTCCTAGGCCAGAAACCAAGAAACAGATACGATCGTTTCTTGGATTGATAGGTTTTTATAGGAAGTTCGTTCCAAATTTCGCCGCTATAGCTAGTCCATTGACGGATTTAACTAGGAAAGGGCAGCCAAATAAAGTTTCTTGGGGTGTATGCCAAGAAAAAGCTTTTAACGCCCTTAAGGCAAGATTGATCAGTGCACCGATCCTAAAGTTGCCAGAATTAAATAAATCGTTCATATTGAGAACTGATGCGTCCGACACGGGCTTGGGAGCAGTTTTGCTACAGGAGCAAGACGGGGTAAAGTTACCCATAGCTTATGCTAGTAGGAAATTGCTGACTAGGGAGCAAAACTACTCCGTGATCGAAAAGGAGTGCTTGGCACTGGTGTGGGGTATAGGTAAATTCCACACGTACCTTTTCGGAAGGGAATTTGTCCTTGAAACGGACCATCAACCTCTCATATATTTGAACAAGGCAAAAGTTGCCAACGCAAGATTGATGCGTTGGGCATTGACTCTGCAGCCATATCGTTTCCGGATCGAAGCAATCAGAGGGTCGGAAAATGTAGGGGCCGATTATTTAAGCAGAGTGTGATTTGCAGTTTTTTTTTTCCTTACCATGATATTCTGGTAATGTAAATAATACGTTTCAGTTTGTATTTTTGCAAAATTCCGTGATTTTCTAAAAAGTGCTTCCACTTTTTTTAAGTGGGGAGGTATTGTCACGGAATTGTATCGTTTATATCAATATGTATATGTGATCAAAATGTATTCGGGTTTCGTTTCCGACTAGAGCGTTACTCGGGGGTTGTTTATTTTTTTTCTGCTCTAGTTATTTTGAAATACCGAGCGCGATTCACCCCATGCTGCACGTGCAAATTGCCTGCAGTGAAAACTCACGTACCTAGCTGCTGCGCATATCTGTCACAGCTAGAGTACATATAGAGCGAATTCTCTATAAACAAATTACACTACGACGAGTCTTGTCAGAAAGCTTACCTCTTTACGGGAGCAAAACTTCAGCTGTAGAGGTATGTGAAATTTAAGATTGTATTCTTTATCACTATTCGTTTTATATGACATAATTGTTTCATATATTAGATGTTTTAGAATTATTCTAAATTCTACAGAGAGTCAATACCTAGGTCATACAACGCCATGATATTAGAAATACTATAGGCTGGTTCAAGTTGGCTGTTTGTTGTGACTGAGCAGACGGATTTTATTTAATTATACGCAGCATGCATTGAATGATTAATGTAATGTGTGGCGAGATGTAGTTCATGTGCGCGCATGCGCAACATCTATCAATGCAAAAGTACTAACCGTGTCATATGTGCTACACGGTTTAGTTGTTATACTTTTAGCTGTTCCTTATGTGTGGTTTGGTGATGAGAAGTCACAGAACTCTGTGTGGTTTTGTGTGACGTGTACGCTGTGTCTGGTGACGTTGTTTCGGAAGAGTGTACTGGTTTTCTCGATGCGAGGGACCAAGGCTTCTCGACCAACGGGTCTGTGTTAATGTGAAGGCTCTCGAGGGATCCTTCAACAGGCTGGGAGGGGTGGACCATGCGTGGTGGCTCCTTGACCATGGACTAGAGCGGGTGGAACCGGAGATACATCTTGGGCGTCAAACGGGCGCCACGATAGTTATATTTATTGCGTGTTCCATTTTATTGTTATCTCAATATTGCTATCTGTGCAAAATTACATTCATTCCCATTTCAATATCGCTATATGTGTGATAGATTCAAAATTACATTCATTCCCATTTCAATATCGCTATATGTGTGATAGATTCAAAATTACATTCATTCCCATTTCAATGTCGCTATATGTGTGATAGATTCATAATTTCATGCATTCCCATTTCATTTTCGTTATATGAACGATATATTCATAAATTCATACATATTCCAATATCGCTTGATGAATTGATAAATTGATGAGTATCATATTGATAAGTGCATAAATCACATGCTTTGGTCACCCTTGGTACTTAATAAGACCTTGTTTATATTGGGGTGTAAATCATATACTCTTATTTGTCGATTGGTGATAGGATGCTATTTACGTTTGTTTAAAATTCCATTCGTTAAATTCATCTTTGATTTTTCTCGTTGAGTTACTTGTTGTTGATAGTTCCATGTTAGGAACTTTATAATTTTCCTTATCTTTTTGTTATAATGGTGTCAGATTTGTTCATCTTTAAATTGCGTTTATAAATAAACATCTTATTAACGCAGTTGCTTTCGGTGTCTTCACTAATCCAGTCCTCACCACGCTTCATCCTGTGACAAATGGTGTCAGAAGTGGGATTATTGGATTAGTCGGAGCACGGACGTTAGTTTGCATAGGTCTTGACTCCGGTAAGTTTTTTTCAGTTATCTATTTCAGATTGTGACTTTTCTGACAAGAACTAATTCAGTCGGGTGAGTGAATACCTCACTCATATTTTGTTTTATTTACCATTTGTTTATCATATATACATATTGCATATATTTGGAGAAGGGATATACGGTTGGTTCGTGTAGTCGTAAAATTGTATGTGTTATATGATAGTGCACTTAGGATTGGTGATCTTATCAACAGTATTTATCATGTCGTCACTCAAAGATCTAGTGGAGTTGGGTAAACAGTTTGGGTATGAGGGGGAGGCCCTTAGAAAATTCGTTCAGGAGGAGCAGTCTCGGGAAAGGGACCAAAGATTAAAGGAGAGAGATATAGAAAGGGAAAAGTTAGAATTAGACAAGCAAGTCGATGAAAGAAAGATAGCATTTGAAAGGGAAAAATTAGAATTAGAGAAGCAAACTGAGGAAAGAAAGATAGCATTTAAAAGGGAGAAGATGGAATTTGAGAAGGAGAAGATAGAGTTAGAGAAGCAGGCAGAGAAGGAAAGGATAGGTTGGGAAAGGGAAGCAGAAAGGGAGAGAATAGAGCAGGTAAGAGAACTTGAGAAACAAGCAAAGTTAGAAGTCATTGAGTTAGAAGACAGGAATATGGAGAAAGAACATAGAAGGAAATTTGAATTATTAGAGGCTAAGAAAGATGGGCAACAAGAATCAAAGTTAAGAGGCCCTAAATTACCCCCTTTTGAAGATGACAAAGATAACTTAGATAGTTATTTACATAGGTTTGAGCGATATGTTACCACCCAAAAGTGGAAAAAAGATGATTGGTCGCTCCATCTCAGCGCGTTACTTAAAGGTAAAGCGCTAGATGTATATTCGCGTCTACCCGTGAACGACGCATTAAACTATGACGCATTAAGAGAGGCACTCCTTAAGAGATACGAGTTGACAGAACAAGGGTTCCGCAAAAAGTTTAAATATAGTAAACCCGAGAAAGGCGAGACATTCACCCAGTTCGTCAGTAGGACGGGGAATTATTTCCAGCGTTGGGTTGAATGTGGTAAGATTAAAAAAACATTCGAGGGTCTTACCGATTTTTTACTTAGGGACCAGCTGTTAAACACTTGTGGTAAGGAATTGTACTTGTTCCTGAGGGAAAAGTCCTTCAATAATATCTCTGATATGGCTACTCAGGCAGACTATTTCGCCGAAGCTCGGGGAGGTACCCAGAATGTGGTTTCAAGGGATAACAAGGGAGGTAATCAAGCTAAAGATCAGAGACCCAGAGAACCCGAGAAACTTGGTACACATAAAGGTGGAAACTTTCAATCTGGGAAGGGTACAAATCGTAGGGATAGACAATGTTTTACCTGTAAGGAATGGGGTCACATCACGCCCGATTGTCCGAAAAGGAAGGGGTTTGTCCAGAGAGTCGCGGTTGCTATTGAAAGCAGAGCATGGTCAGGAGGCGGTAAGCGCGATGATTTTCCGCGTGATAATTCGGCATCTAATAACGCGAATAAGGTATACGAGTCCGCAGCGCGTGCGCAGATCGGTCATGATGTTATTCAGTCGATCGGCACTTGTCTTTTTCCCGAGGCGAGGGTACCGACTGCTACTGGTACCGCCAACGGTCAAGAAGTCACGGCCTTACGCGACACCGGGTGCACGGGCGTCGTAGTAAAGCGGAGCCTCGTTAGGGATGACCAAATGCTTGGTTGGAAATCCCCGTGCATGTTATTAGATCAAACGATTGATCGCGTTCCCGTCGCGAGAATAGAAATCGAGACGCCTTTTCTGACCGGAACCGTAGAAGCTCTGTGTATGGAAAATCCCATATACGACTTAACTATCGGAAATGTCGAGGGCTCCAGACTCCCAACTCAGTCTGATTTCCGGTTTCCCATTGTACAAACGGCCGAAACTAGGGCACAGGCGCAGGCGGAGAAAACGCCACTACGTAAGTTGAAACTTCCGGAAGCCGTGACCGATATCTCGCGCGATGAATATACGCGTGAGCAAGGCCATGACGCGTCCTTGAGTGCGACCGCGGAGAGGATCGTGTCCGGTACCGCGAAACATTGTAAAGGCGGGGCAAGTTTGAAATTTATACGTAGGGAAGGTTTAATGTACAGGCAATTTACCACGTTGGATGGTAGAAAGTGTTTCCAACTGGTTGTCCCCCAGAAATTCAGGTCCCGTATACTTAGAGTAGCGCACGAGTTCGGTAGTGCAGGTCAATTGAGTAGGAAAAGGACGAATGACAAAGTATTAAGAGAATTTTATTGGCCAGGTGTAAATAGTGATATAGCACGATTCTGTCGTTCGTGTGATGTATGCCATAAAACTGTTGAAAAGGGCGTTTTGAACGTCGTATGTATTGCGGTCATAGAAGACGAGTCGAGTGACCCCAACACAGAAATTCCCCTTGAGTACCCCATGGTTGTAGGAAATGAGGGAATAGATATGGTTAGCGTGTGCCCAGAATTACCTGAAGGTCAGCGTCAGCAAGTCAGGGAAATTTTAAGTAAGTACCCAGACGTATTTACAGATCGACCAGGTAATACTGGATTAATAACGCACGAGATAAACTTGAATACCTCGGAGCCAATCAGAATAAAGGGATATCCAATACCCTTTAACGCACGGGAGACAATCGATGAGGAAGTAGGTAAAATGTTAGACCTGGGAGTGATTGAACCCTCAAACTCCCCCTATTCTTCCCCCGTGGTATTGGTCCGAAAGAAATTCGGAACGAATCGATTTTGCATAGACTTTCGGCAACTAAATAAAGTCACCGTGTTTGATGCTGAACCGATGCCAGACATGGAGGGCTTGTTTTCAAAATTGGCGGGGCACCAGTACATTTCGAAATTAGATCTTACAAAAGGATATTGGCAGGTGCCCATCGCTGAAAATGCCCGCGTATTAACGGCATTCGCGACCCCTAAAGGTCTTTTCCAGTTTAAGGTTCTGCCTTTTGGTCTGGTTAACGCCGGTGCGTCGTGCGTGCGTCTTATGCGAAAATTGTTGAAAGGCATGAACAACGTAGATAGTTTTGTCGACGATATTCTAGTATATACACATACCTGGGAAGAGCATGTTAGGGTATTAGTCGATCTGTTCGACAGACTCCGCAAAGCAAATCTCACAGCGAGACCCTCCAAGTGTAGCATAGCATATTCTAACTTGGAATGCTTGGGCCATCTAGTAAGTGGGTCAGGGCAATTAAAACCCCACCCTGATAAAATTGAAGCGATTAAAGACGCTCCTAGGCCAGAAACCAAGAAACAGATACGATCGTTTCTTGGATTGATAGGTTTTTATAGGAAGTTCGTTCCAAATTTCGCCGCTATAGCTAGTCCATTGACGGATTTAACTAGGAAAGGGCAGCCAAATAAAGTTTCTTGGGGTGTATGCCAAGAAAAAGCTTTTAACGCCCTTAAGGCAAGATTGATCAGTGCACCGATCCTAAAGTTGCCAGAATTAAATAAATCGTTCATATTGAGAACTGATGCGTCCGACACGGGCTTGGGAGCAGTTTTGCTACAGGAGCAAGACGGGGTAAAGTTACCCATAGCTTATGCTAGTAGGAAATTGCTGACTAGGGAGCAAAACTACTCCGTGATCGAAAAGGAGTGCTTGGCACTGGTGTGGGGTATAGGTAAATTCCACACGTACCTTTTCGGAAGGGAATTTGTCCTTGAAACGGACCATCAACCTCTCATATATTTGAACAAGGCAAAAGTTGCCAACGCAAGATTGATGCGTTGGGCATTGACTCTGCAGCCATATCGTTTCCGGATCGAAGCAATCAGAGGGTCGGAAAATGTAGGGGCCGATTATTTAAGCAGAGTGTGATTTGCAGTTTTTTTTCCTTACCATGATATTCTGGTAATGTAAATAATACGTTTCAGTTTGTATTTTTGCAAAATTCCGTGATTTTCTAAAAAGTGCTTCCACTTTTTTTAAGTGGGGAGGTATTGTCACGGAATTGTATCGTTTATATCAATATGTATATGTGATCAAAATGTATTCGGGTTTCGTTTCCGACTAGAGCGTTACTCGGGGGTTGTTTATTTTTTTTCTGCTCTAGTTATTTTGAAATACCGAGCGCGATTCACCCCATGCTGCACGTGCAAATTGCCTGCAGTGAAAACTCACGTACCTAGCTGCTGCGCATATCTGTCACAGCTAGAGTACATATAGAGCGAATTCTCTATAAACAAATTACACTACGACGAGTCTTGTCAGAAAGCTTACCTCTTTACGGGAGCAAAACTTCAGCTGTAGAGGTATGTGAAATTTAAGATTGTATTCTTTATCACTATTCGTTTTATATGACATAATTGTTTCATATATTAGATGTTTTAGAATTATTCTAAATTCTACAGAGAGTCAATACCTAGGTCATACAACGCCATGATATTAGAAATACTATAGGCTGGTTCAAGTTGGCTGTTTGTTGTGACTGAGCAGACGGATTTTATTTAATTATACGCAGCATGCATTGAATGATTAATGTAATGTGTGGCGAGATGTAGTTCATGTGCGCGCATGCGCAACATCTATCAATGCAAAAGTACTAACCGTGTCATATGTGCTACACGGTTTAGTTGTTATACTTTTAGCTGTTCCTTATGTATGGTTTGGTGATGAGAAGTCACAGAACTCTGTGTGGTTTTGTGTGACGTGTACGCTGTGTCTGGTGACGTTGTTTCGGAAGAGTGTACTGGTTTTCTCGATGCGAGGGACCAAGGCTTCTCGACCAACGGGTCTGTGTTAATGTGAAGGCTCTCGAGGGATCCTTCAACAGGCTGGGAGGGGTGGACCATGCGTGGTGGCTCCTTGACCATGGACTAGAGCGGGTGGAACCGGAGATACATCTTGGTCGTCAAACGGGCGCCACGATAGTTATATTTATTGCGTGTTCCATTTTATTGCTATCTCAATATTGCTATCTGTGCAAAATTACATTCATTCCCATTTCAATATCGCTATATGTGTGATAGATTCAAAATTACATTCATTCCCATTTCAATATCGCTATATGTGTGATAGATTCAAAATTACATTCATTCCCATTTCAATGTCGCTATATGTGTGATAGATTCAAAATTACATTCATTCCCATTTCAATGTCGCTATATGTGTGATAGATTCATAATTTCATGCATTCCCATTTCATTTTCGTTATATGAACGATATATTCATAAATTCATACATATTCCAATATCGCTTGATGAATTGATAAATTGATGAGTATCATATTGATAAGTGCATAAATCACATGCTTTGGTCACCCTTGGTACTTAATAAGACCTTGTTTATATTGGGGTGTAAATCATATACTCTTATTTGTCGATTGGTGATAGGATGCTATTCACGTTTGTTTAAAATTCCATTCGTTAAATTCATCTTTGATTTTTCTCGTTGAGTTACTTGTTGTTGATAGTTCCATGTTAGGAACTTTATAATTTTCCTTATCTTTTTGTTGTAATGGTGTCAGATTTGTTCATCTTTAAATTGCGTTTATAAATAAACATCTTATTAACGCAGTTGCTTTCGGTGTCTTCACTAATCCAGTCCTCACCCGGCTTCATCCTGTGACATTACTAAAATAAGTCTACAGCTGCTCCTAAAACAAATAATAGATATAAAGATGTTGCTCTTGAAAGCATTACATAAAACTCCCAAACATAAGTCATATAACACTAACTACTCAGGCCAACACAGCACCACACAAAAGGTACGAATGCACGAACGACCGCTAGATACTTAGACATATATGGACAGTAAGATTCACGTGTATATATGTGATATATATGCGCAATATTTACGTGAGGAGTTGTTATATATAAATATATATATATATATATATATATATATATATATATATATATATATATATATATATATATATATTATATATATGTTCCACCCACTTTTCTAGGAGGACATGTGGTAACGGAGAGAAGGGCAGACGAACAAGCGGATGGTATCAAAATAACAACCACTAAAGCGTGGGGATAAAATTTACGTAACTTACATATTATTCCATGAAAGTAATGAGTATTCTAAAAATGTGAATAGCTTGTTATATTGTGCTTTGGCTGGTTCTGTATGTACGTATGGGCGTTTAACTACACCTCAGCACAATAATGGCTATATGGTGCCAATTAAAAGTAAAGTTAAAAAAATATAATAATGAAGAATTGCACAAACACTGGGGAAGATAAGCCATTCCAAAGAAGTATAAACATGAAGTACTACAAGGTAAAATATCTAACGATGTTAAGATTCTGTAAAATGTATCTAAAATAAAGAATAAATGTACAAGATATAACATCATTAAAATATACGGTCATGATTTGGTATATAAACCGCATTCCAACAAAAAGTCCAAGATAAAGTTTCTAAATCTTCTGTTTCACAGGATGGAAGTCGATTCACCTGACAAGAATGGGTTCCACTGTCAATGGACACTGCCATGGTATGCACGCTTATCGAGATTCACCGTCTAGGAGATATGTATGAGTCAGGTATGTGTGTCCTATACGCGATCTATATAATCTTGTATTCCAAATGAAAGTTAAAGTAATTAGTATTTTCAACAATTTGACAGGAAATTCAAAATTATGTGGTACATTATATATATATATATATATATATATATATATATATATATATATATATATATATATATATATATAGATATATATGATAGTAGTTTTGAATGATGGCAATTTTTTTAATTAATCATTACTTTAATTTAAAGTATGTGTTTGTAATGCAGTAATGCTTCAAGTGAGGCAGAAAGTTTGCGAACATACTGAGTTCTTGTATGAATTTTTAAAGATCAGAAAGCATTACATTTATAAAATATTTTGCAACTATCTGTATGTATTTCCTTGCGTACTACCAATGACATCTTAAACGATGAAGCAATTCCATGCACTACTTATATTACAAAAATAAGATACAAATAAAATTAAATTTAAAAAAGCAAATTGTGTGAAATCTGTTTGTAGGATGTGTCGGTTTTGCACAATAGATTTGCATGTTTAGTGTTGCTGTGCGCTTTGGAGTAGCATCTTCATTTTGCCAACTGTAGTGACTGACAATCATTTACTTAAATGCATCAAACGTGTATGCAATTTATACTGGAAGTTTACATATTAAACAGTGTGATTATAAACAAAAAATCTCATATGTGTCAAACATCGAACCTCCGTGTACATATGATAAAATCTTGAGTAGAAACTGTCTGTTCTAAAGCGCTTGATAACATTTAGTCACTTAAATTAATTTCTGGAATGACCTTTAGTGACTTAAGCAAGCTATAAATGAATCAGGGAGTAAGCAGATTTACATAGCACATCAATGATTTCGCGAAATCCCCGTTTTCATAGCCTTTAACTGAAATATTTATAGGGCCTACATATAGATAAATATTGACGGGATCAGAGACATGAGGAGATTCCATGCACCTTCATCATTATCTCAGATGCCTCAAATTAGGTCGTTTCGCATATTGCACAGTTCCTCTCATTTTTATCGGACAATGTGTTTTGGCAGAGTTTGTAGCAATGTCCTATATCCTTGCTTTCTTCCCTTATTTATCTTCATTTCCTATTGAGTAGTTTCCATATACACTTCAAGGCAGAAATAAAAGACAAGTACAGAAATTCCATGTCTGAAGGTACATTTTACAAGGATTAACAATCAACATCCGTGAAAATGCAGGGAATTTTTTACTCAGACGTGCCCACACGACAAGTTAGTCACACAATTTAAGCTTCATGCCTTAATTATTAAGTAATGGAGATACTATTTATTCATTTTCAGAAACAATAACTAACTTTTCGAACTCCTCTCTAGCTAATGGCAAATAATCCAATACCGGCATTTTTTCACGCATATTATGTTCGTTAGATATTTTTGTGAGTAGCAAGCATAATATACCTGAAAAAATCAGCTATATAATCTAGTGACAAAGTAATAACTTGAAAAAGCTGGCCTATGAAATATCTCTCTACGTTTCCGATAGACTGCTATGATGGATTGCATGCTTGTCAGACGAGTCGATAAGCTAGGGTGTGTTCCACTTGCAACCCGCGTGTTGTGACAGGTGTTTGGTCTCGCCACTTACAGGAATAACCCCTGCATTAAGAAGTTATTCTCCAAACTGTTCGCCACTTTTTTTGTACCGGAATCCATGGAGAATTTTCCATGGAGAATCATTTCGATCAGAATGGTATTATTTTATAGTCAGGATGTGACCCATTCTGAATCGTACCGCACCTTCAATCTCGGAAAGTAATTACCTGATACAATTACAGTCTATCTCAGAATTAATTAATCCCTTCATACCTTAACATTTTAAAATATTCCTTCCTCCGTCCGCACAAACGTTTGCAATTAGGAAAAATGTAAATGATGAGGTGCAGTGTTCTTGGGCGGACTCTCACTCGGGTAAATAAATACGGCTTAGTACATAAATAATGTACACAACATGCAAGATACTTTCTGTTATAACAGAAATAAAATGGAGATGAAACCACGATAAAAAATTCTCTAAATCTTATAAATGTCTTGTATGTTTTGAATCTAAATTTTGTATCTATTTTTACCACATACTTTTTATATTAATATATCGGTAGTATTTAAGACGTCAACGATTTGACTAACATCTCAAAGATGACTTTGCGCGGGCGAAGGCATTTTTGAAATTTGTAAGGTATGAACCAATTAATCAATGTATTATGAATGCATTGGCGTTTAACGGCACCTCAGCATAATAATTGGTATATGGTGCCAGTCAAAAGTAAAGTTCTAAGATTGTGAGAATGAAAAGTTACACAAAAAAGCCAGGAAAAGACACTCTTCCAACCACATGTAAACATGACGTCCTACAAGACAAAAGGTAAAAGATAACATCGTTAAAATTCAGTAAAATGTTTATAAAATGAAAGATAAAGTTAAATAATACAAAATCCGAAACAATATAAGGTCAAATATTATTAAATACACCGCATTTTCTCAAACATATCATATTATTTTCCGGTGTTACAGCAAACTAAAGTTCCTTAATTGATTTCACATCAAAAACCTCTTGTCTCACGTAGTAAAATTCAATACACTCGACAAGAATGTATTCCTCTGGTCGAGGTTTACTCTTCAGTAGGTATGCGTGAGTCAGGTATGCGTGTCCTATACGCGATCAGCACAATATCAACTCATCTTAGCAATTTGTTCTATATAAGAGATGCCACTCTCCAATGATTGGCTTGATGTTTCGTAGTTTGGTTGTAGAGTTTTCATTGCACATATTTTGCCAAGTATACAGAACATGTCGTTTTATATAATCTAAGAAGCGAGTATATGGAATATTCCATTCAGAAACACGTGCCTGCATGGCAGATTTGGCTGCTTTGTTATCCTTAATACCAATGTGACTAGGCAGCCAACAGTATATAACACTCTTTCCAGATTGTATGAACAAATCATGTTTCTAAGGTCAGATCTAAGGTTTTGCAAGGTTCTTAGTAAGGAAAGGTAATATGAAAAGATAATGAAATTTGTTTTTTGCCAGGTTTCAATGTATTTCAAAACGTTGAGATGGCTGTAATTTATGCGGTAAAAGGGAGGCTGTATTCGATACCCGGCTCAATATGGCAAATTTAAAGGAACCTTTCCTTCCAGCTATTCGAAACGGCGGAACTTTTTTAGAATAGTTTTCTTGAGAGAAGATTTTGGGAGAATGTTTTGGCCAATATATTTCAAATTTCTATTAGATTTGTGGCCAATTCATCAGATTTCGTAAAGTGCTAGATACAGCTTCCTTTGTATTTACCAATGATTTTCTGTTCCCATATTCCACACTGATTTAATACAGGAGCGAGAGCTGCTTAGCCTCGAGACATAGAATTGCCTTGTTTTTGACTTGCTCTCTCTACAAGATCTTTAGCTCCGTATATACGGCAGTCATTAAGATTTTCAGCTGTGTGACTGGTGCTGAATATTTAAGGACCTTTTTTCTTCCGATGATTGCCTCTTTACAGGCATCATTAAACCATGGTTGTTGACACGTTTAGGAATCACCGAAATGTTTTATCTTGTATCCCCAGAGACGTACTGGAACAGTTTTAGAAATAAGAGGATTGGGCCAACTATGTTTTCGAAAAGATCAAGCCTCAGTTTTCATTCGCAACGGGACTGGAGCATTTTCCAATCTGCGTTGTTCAATTTCCATCTCTGCCCTAACTCTTGAGGTTTGACTGTATTACTTACTAAGTTTCTTGGGAGTGGTCACCACCACAAACGTCGATACAACTTCCCAAGAGAAGTCAAGTTCAGGATATGGATTGCCGAATGTCAGATCTAAGGACGAATAATATACTGCGGCAGGATGCAGGTCGGTAGGTATACAACTTATTATTAAAAAGGCAAGGTGTGTGTTTTGAAACACCGGCTTCTATTTTACCGCTCTCATTTATATCTTCACACCCGCAAAGTGAACGGCAGCCTCTAAAGTCACCAAGTAAAACAAAGTGTTGGTAACGTTTCAGCAAGATGGGAATGATGATATTGATTGATTTGATGGAGATATATTGAGCAGAGCGTAAGAGTTTTGTGTATGGACAATTGAACTGCAGTAGGCTGTAATGTAATATAGATAATAATTTGACTGTGAGAAGTTTTGTTATTTATGATGATGGACACTACTCCATAAGCCTTATCAGTATTTCTTGAAAGTTGTTGTTTTGTTATGATTTCAAATGGACTCATAAAGGCAGACAGCTATTGGGTAATGTTCTTTATGTAGAAGACTTTTTAGTATATAGTTGCCCTTACACCTTGGCATTTCCATTGTATTATGGTGTTAAACATGTTCGTGGTTCAACGGAGCTGTCCAGTGTCCATACTTTTAGAATTCCAAACTTAATAAAGATCTTGATAGGATTGTCACATCCGTTATGCGGTCTAGTAGTTTATTTTATCCTTTCTTTATTCTGTTTGGAGCACGCATTTACGCTGACAACAAAAGTCTGCTGCTCTTATGGTGAGCCAGATATCACCAGTTTTATTGCTCGTAGTGCACGATATCTTATGTGCGCTGTTTCTATGACCATTGGGGCAAATAGTTTGCATCTCTTTCTTTGGGTTCGATTTAAGTGATGTTTCGTTTGTAGCATTGTGGTTCCTATTTGCTGCACTATCACACTTATTATTGGAGTTCTCTACCTCGCTATCAATTTGGGTGGCTGCTCGTACGGGTTTTGGTGGCGTCAAGAGTGTGATTTTACTTTGAAATTCTGGCTGAGTAGGCTTCGTCTCCACTTTTGCTGCACTGGCGTATAATTTGCTTTTTTAAGTGGGGCTTTGGCTTCCACAAATGTCCTGGCTTCAGGGACGCTCGCGCCTTTTTGCTGTTTCAAGCGTTAGATCCCCTTTTCTAGTTTTCACTTAGGGTAGTCTCTTGAATACGAGAAATGTTATCCCTTACAATTTGCATACAATAAGTGTTCTGTGCTGGACGGTCTGTCATGAAACTGCTGCTCAGATCTGAGGCCGACTTCTTTCCTCTTGCAGCCATCTTTGTAGTGGCCATATTCCTGGCTGTTAAAGCACCGCAAATGATCAGGGATGAAAGGATCGACAGGATATTTAATAACCCAGCTTTGGATGATTTAGGAAAAGTGTCGCAATCGAACGTAAGAGTTGTGGGAATAAACGTGCCACTACAGAGAATGCTGATTCGTTTCACTTGTAAGACGTGTTGAGAGCTAAGATTTTCGAGCGTCTCAGTTTCACAGCAGCAATCCAAATATGTATACTGCACACTCTTGACGAGTTGAGATATTTGTGTGAAAATACCTTGGTGATAGTTTGGTTAGCTTTTGATTTTCATAATTGGATTCATTAATGCAAATCGTGTCCAATTTCCCTGACTTGGAACGGTTTCTTCTTCCCAATCACTAGTTGAATTATTCCTGATCCTTTTGCGACCAGCTCTCGCACTAATGGTTTTGGTGTGTTTTTCCATAATGGAATGCTATTATTTCGTCACCCTGGATACCCTCCAGCCTCGGTGCAAAGAAAGGGGACTTGAAGTTACGCTCATTTGTTGCATTTCTCATGTCAGGACAACACAGGCTGATCTCCACGAGCAAAGAAGAGAGTTTACTCGCATGACCCTTGCTACTGCCATCAGAAGCTATTTCCTTTGCAAGGTATCAAGAATAAATGTGTTTCGTTAACGCAATGGTGACCTTTGGAAAGTATGAAGATCAACGAATCTGAATGTCTTTAACTTAACCACTGAAGCTTGGCGTGACAAGCTGATTCATAAGATCAGGTCCTTCTGACCACATGTGAAGTTGAATCCAAAACAGTGTGTTGCTTCAGAGAGTAAACAATCAGCCTCTCCCTTACTCATCTACTGGGATGCTCTCCTCCAACGACAATGGACGCAACCCACGACAAACGAGTTGCCTCAAACCAGTCACCTCATAAAACATGCAGGAGGACGCGTCGAGGCTTATTCTACATCCTTGAGTCCATAGGGAGTTGGTCACTCTATTTTGTAGGATTCAAAGATAGATGCCTGTGAAACTGAATCTATGTTTAACATAGCCCCTTAAGCTTGGCCTGACTATCCGATTGGTCAGACTTAGAACTTCTAACCACCAGTCTAGATGATGTTGAGTTCGAAATAGTGTCTTGCATCGGAATGGCAACAACTGGTTTTTCCTCTGCTAAATTTCCAGAATCGATACCTCCAACGATAGGGACACAACACATGGAAACAGGTCGCCTCCACTTAGTGGCCGCTTACAACATGTAGGAGGACGCATCGGGTTTATCCTTGATCCTTGAGCCCGCAGGTAGTGGACTAATTAATTATGTGCTAGATATTAATTCTGCAAGGTAGTTACTCTCCTAGACTGAGGGTAGCTTACGATTCAGAATGGTCTTAATCCTGACTATTAATGCCGACCTACTCTAACATGCGCAATTCTGACACCACCAAGCTAGACAATCACATTTTGATCTAGTACACAAGTTAGATTAAAAAAATGTTTTCTACAAATGGTCTACTAATGCATTACATAGTGCTACTCGTATGATACAGTGAATTATAAATGAAATGCTGAGAAGTTTTATATCTGTCGCCTAATCTACAATTCGCGTTATCTTGTGCACATAACAAACACGAACTGTAATATCATTTTGTGAACCTAATATATATATATATATATATATATATATATATATATATATATATATATATATATATATATGTGTGTGTGTGTGTGTGTGAAACTGTCCCCTTCACTTTGACGGATATATATGAAACTGTCCCCTTCACTTTGACAAATATATATGAAACTGTCCCCTTCACTTTGACGGATATGAAACTGTCCCGTTCACTTTGACAGATATGAAACTGTTCTGTCCGCTTTATGGATATAAACTTGTGAGACTATGCTGACGACAAGAAATTATGAAGCTATGCTATTCACATACGATATGTGAATTTATGAAATTGTGCCGTTCACAAAACAGATATAAATATATGAAAATATACGGTTCAATAACGGACATGAATTTATGATATCACGTCGGTCAAGCACAGAGCATGAAGTCGCCCTGTTGCACTATGATATGGGTCAAGATAAGGAATGATCCCATATACAGCGTTCCTTCAAGACTGTCGAAGAACTTGCCATAACTGGTGCATCATTATTTGACCCCTCAGACTCTGAGCCGTGTCACACATGCCTTCATACAGCCAACACCACTGGTTGCAACCAGTTTTACTGGGTAAACCTACAACAATCAGCTGTATGTGACACAACTGAATCGTGTAATACATGATCCAGAAACCTATAGCGTGCTTTTGTAAAAACACCACTAATATAATATGTATGCGTACACAATAAAAGACCTGGTTAAACATTAAAACTGTATCTACGTTAAGAAAGAATATGTATGGAACTCTATTATAACAAGGTTCATACATAAATGTATCTAGTAAATAATTAATCAGACGGGATTATAAAAGTTCGAAACCTTCTCATCGTTTACTATATACAACATGCATAATTCAACCTAGTTTGTCAATTCAGTGAAAACTACGACTGTAACCTGAAACAGGCAATATTAAATCTGACTGTATTATGTTATGTGAAATTTGTCTAACCTAATGAAAATTTAGGAAACATTTCGAATCATCGAACGCAACAAACTACTGAAAATATTAAACACGTATGATAGAAAGAACACAAAAACATATACAACTATTAAATACCTCTACAGCTGAAAGATTGTTGTCGTAAATGGGACAATATCGCGAAAAGGAATCAATTCAATGTAACTATACCGAATAATTACAACTCTATATAATAAACAACCATTTAACACCCTGAAAGAGGCACAGACCTCTCTAATAAGAACACGATGCGATTGTTCAACACACACGTGAAGCCTGTCCTGTTCTAAGGCTCGGAGATCTGGAGGGGGACTAAGACAACCGCCAATCAAACTGCAGTCCTTTGTGAACAGCCGCCTCCGCCGCATCCTCAACATCCAATGAGGATTCGTAACACCGACTTGCGAGTAACCAATCGCCAGATACCTATTCACCAAGAAATCTCAAAGTGGAAATGGGGGTAGATGGGGCATACACTGAAAAAGCCGACAAACAACATCACTATAAAGTCCCTAGAATGGGACCCACAAGGCAAGAGAAAGGTTGGCAGGCCAAGGAAGACCTGGCGCAGGTCTGTCGGGGAAGAACTCAAGGCTGCCAGAACAAAGTGAACCGAACTGAAGAGAACAGCCCAGAACTGAGCCGCTGGCGTTGCGTAGTCAGGCCCTATGATTCCACTGGGGCTGAGAGACACAAGAAGAAAGATAATAGCACGTGTCTGGAACCACTGTCGAAAAACATGAGATAACTGAGGTCCTACAACCAGTACTTTGCACGTGTCACAGTAAGTAGGTCGACTAAGTGAGTAAGACTGTACATGTCACAATTGTCTGACAGAACTTAACATTCACTATGGGCAATGTTGTACGCGGCAATAGCACCCATACTATACTTACATTAAAGTACAATACAACTGCAGATTTATGCACACAATTCCATGACAATAACTATGAATACGATCTCTTATAGCGACCATAATATTTGAAAATATTAAAATTGCATATTTGTACAATTCATTTCCAAACTGTAAGTATGGTTTTCGATAAAAAAAATAGACGAAAAAACCCTGCATAAGCATGCTTTAGAAGGTAATTAATTGTAAAAGATGCTTTGATTAAAATCATGCTTAAAAAAAAAACATGTTTTAGCCATCTTTTTTAACATTGTCTTATCTATGTAGACCCATAAAAACTTGGTCATATTAGATGTACAGACAATCGCTGACCAATTCATATGATTTGAATAATGTTCATTTGTATTTCACAGTTCAGCATTTATATGGATCATCACAGATTGAAGTGACTAAATTATGTGAGGAAACTGGTGATCGTAGAACATTCGCTTTAATTACTAAAAGGATAGTAGATAGTTTTAAACTGAGGAAGCATCGTGACCCTAGGCTGTAATACTCTTACTGATTCAGTGTGTGAAATAATTTTGAAAGTTTAAATTTTTGTGAAGATAAGATCTAAAACAGAGCCAACTTGAGAACGATGAAAAATGCCAACATAATAAACCATACCTAATGGCGGATGCGTAACACATTCTGCGATAGGAATTCCCCCTTGAAACAGAGAATATATATCAGATGATGACATAAGCCCGACAAAGTTGCCGAAGTCGTGTAAATTCGGCCAAAACATATTGCTTGTTTAACTAGCAGCATGGTTATAAAGATAAATGTTCACTTGACGCAGAAATTTTTGTTTTGTCAGTTTCTAGGCAGATAAATGCCAGACATAATAGATTCGAATCACTTCTTTTGATAAGAGATTCCCTATGGAACAGAAAATCAATTCCTATTGATGACTCAAGCTTAAACTCTATCAGAGGTGTTGAACATCATACAAATAAAGGAGGAGATAACAAGGTATTGCTATATGTGTACTTGTTACACTATCACTCAATGTATCTTCTCCTATCACCATCCTTTTGGTGGTGCCCCTTGATATAAAAGTAAATACCATAAATAATGGATACAAACACTTCTTAATATTAGCGGTCTCATATGAGTAGAAATCGTTATTAGTTACTGGCATACGTCCAGTCTAGGTGCTGGATTCCATATAGATATCAGGAGAAATATCTTAGGTGAATAGAACATATGCATGATTGTATAACTTTGCTGCTTTGCTGCTTGATTACTACATCAATTACGTAGCTAAAAGTCAAGTTATGAAAATTACCACTACTACTACTATTACGTATTACTACTACTGCTCATCCGACCACTAATAATACTATTAATTACTACCGCCACTACTAATACTGTGGGCATAAATGAAACATTTTGTCCTTTGCCAATATGAATGGCTTTTGTAATTAGTGGAAGGAATTCCAAATATCATCAGACCATACACTATGCACAACATGTTTAGCAACAACTGAATATATCAGACGACATCATTCAAATTAAAAACTTTGTATTTGCAAACAAGGTAATATTCAGAGAATTACTAAAAGGTGTGTTAAAAGATCAAACATGGAACTTCGTCTATATTTAGTATTCAATATGCAAATGAAGGGTTCAATTGTAATCAATTTAACATTAAATACACATTATTCTGTATAATTCCCTCAAGTGATGTTCAACTAAATATAAATACTAGATAAGGTATATCCTAAAGTTTAACATATCTAAGTCTACAGTAAGAGACTCAATTATTTTATATATTGCATTGTGCAAACTGCATTACATTCAGAGATATATGTGTGATAGAGAGAGAACACTTAACAATCATGTCAAACACTAATTGGTTCCGTCATCTAATCAGTGATAGATTAGAGTGGGAATGTCTTGACCGGTATGATGATACAGATGGTGTAATGATTAATATATTATAGTAATTTGTCATACATAGGCTTGCCCTATATTTCTAAAATATAATCTACTTATATCAAATGAACGATTTGATATAGTTATAAGTAACACATCAAATAGACTAGAATACAGACTCTAATATATAATTATTTTTTATATGTCCATCATTATACAACACAGAATAAATGCCACGTTTCCCGAGGCAGATTTTGAAACCCCGTATCAGATGCGCATCTGACACATAATTAGATTTCTCACTGTCAACGATGATGTCTCCTAACAATATGTGAGTATATGGATGGAATCAAAGCAATAGAACAACAACAACATAAAACCTTTCTTTTTATTATGCAATCATTTTTAGGGTAGATAATAAACACATCATCAGTACAGTAACTTGATCCTGGTGTCTGAATAGCGTCTCGTTTGATAGTGAAATGACATCGGTACTCGCGAGATTTGATGTCTTTCGCTACCAAACTCGACGCACCCAAATCAAGTTTCTGTACTAATAAGACGTATTCATTTTTATAAAATGCTTACATAAATATACATTCCTTGGTTATTACTAGAGACATAATTATTTTCTCGATGACCGGAGGATTAAATAGCCGGATCTCTTTACATGTATGATGTATTTGTTTTTGTCATTTTGTGAATTACGACATAAGTAAAGCCAAATACGAGAAAACAAAAAAGATATGCCAACCTAAATGTCGGTAAAGAACAATACAAACAGTAGTGTTTGCACATATTATTGACAAAAATAGCACCTGATGTGTAATTTTCTCAGATTAGGAATGAAGAACGGTCTTGAAAAAGTTTTGTTCATAACTGAATTCGCGCCAGGGGGAGCGATTGGTGGAAGTCCTGATTTGACTACAAGGCGATTAATAGTGGCAGTAGTTTTAGTGTATGTCTTATTTACGCAATGCAAATATCTTTTTTCTCAATGTTTCATACGATAACTGCATTGACTATGGGACACCTAATTAAATGGCTGAGATACAATAGAATAATTCCATTTTTACGAATAGGTTGCTTTTTCTGTCTTGCAATTGGCTCTGAACTGTTACGTGATACTGATAGGAATTTGTTTACACATAGGTAAATTATGGGAACTACTTTCGGTTACGAACCCGGTTTCCAATGTATTTTCTGTCAAGCTTTTTCTGCATTGACTCCTCACGCACACATCCACCCAAACAAAGCATAAAACAAGTTTTGCAGACAACTCCGCCTTAATAAATTACTGCAGATTAGCTTGGACATTTTAAGTTTCATCTCTTGTTAATCAGGGTCATTTCACGTAAGTGCATCGGGGCGTACTAAAATGGACTTGGATACGATTGTTTTTGCTGTTGTTGTTATTATTTGCTTTTTTTGTCAAAAGAATGAAATGCGTATAAAAGTAGCAAGATGTGGGTATTGGGGTACGGGAATGAACATTACGCCGTAGGTTGACATTGAGGGTCGTTATGGATAAGTACGGTAAATCCAATGTTAGAATTTTCCATAGGCTTTACATTTGGGTAAATGGTAACATCGTTACAAGTGGTTGACCTCAGTTTATCGGGCCTAACGAGAATTTAACATGCGGCGGACACTATAGGGTCATACGGGAATTTGGTATTGAGGGTATATTGAAACATTGTTAGAAGTGGTTGACCTCAAATGTGGCTACATTGTTACAGTGTTAGAAGTGGTTGAAATCAAATGGCACACATACAATCCAACAAGCCGTGTGTACTTACCTGCGGCCTAGTGGCTATATGCATATAACAGAGATTGATTTACAAAGAGGATATTTTCTTTTCCTACGTTAATAACTGATATATTTCATCGTGTGGTACAAAAAACGTGATATTTTAATAAGTGGCGAAGCCACGAGTTAATACATGTTGATATTGGTACCACAAGATGAAATATCGTTTTTGGTACGATAAGATGAATATATCCGGTATGTACGCAGGAAGAGAAACTTTTCTTTTTATTATATACCAGACTTGCTCCAGAATCAAAGTTTAGTAGATTAAACTCGCTCTTCACGCACACCCCCCCCCCCCTTTCGTAAATTCACATCACTTTCTTAGTGCCTTAAGAGAGTGGTAGAATTGGGATGACATAATCTATCACAGTAAATTACATTTTTGACATTTTGTAAACTATTTGATCATATCTGACCATAAAGCAAGTCCGATTCAACAATGCATCACAGCGGGTTTATCATTGCTATCAAGGAAGTAAGGAGAAATAACTTCATAGAGACGCGAACGGCGTCGGGTCAAATTTCTTCAGCAAAAATTAAGTTGCATGTCTAAAATGTAATGCAGTTTTTGTTTATTTGTTCTAGATCACAAAGTGCTCGTTTTTGTTGCTGTATGTATGGCTTCTGTAGGCACACACAATCAAGCGTCGCATGGCATGATGGGAAATCGTATATGTTCACATGTGAAAATATAAGGATACGTTTTGTAAACAGTAAATTTTCAAACCTCACAAACGTGAAACTTTTTTGTTATTGGTACGAACATGTTACCCGCAAGATCTAGTTCATGCATACCCGACTATCAAAAGGTTTTCTTAATAATAAATGTAATTTGTAAGCATATACATTTTGCGCATCACTTGTAATAAAATTAATATTACTAGGGAAAAAAATCTATTCAGTTCTTAACTATATACAAAATAATGGATATGCAAAACGTCTAGTCCAAGGAAATTGATTTGAAAAAATCTTAATTCAATTAAGTAGGTAATATATAAGAATTCTGGGTCGCTAGTTAATTTAAAATTAGGGAATTTAACATAAAGGCTATACTGTTTTGGTTTTCCGTCTCAGTGACCTTTCATGTGAAATGTAATGTTACAAATGTCCATAGGTTTAACATTATGGGTCTCTATGTCATTTAATGGGAAATGTAATGATAACACTGTCCATATGTTTAACAATATAAGTCTCTATACCCTCTAATGGGAAATTTAATGTTAAAACTATACATACTAACCAATAAACCAAAACCCAGTTATCTACCTGCTAGCACTCACACTATACCATCAACACTCCGTTTGCAGTGACCATCACCTAGTTATCTACTATCCATCACAGTTATCTACAATCCAAAACCCACATTATACCATCACCCAGTTATTTACTATGCATCACACTGTTATCTACTATCCCAAATCAACACTATACCATTAAGACACCGTTTGGAGTGACCAACACCCAGATATTTACCATCCAGCATCCAGTTATCTACTATTCAAGACTCACACCATATCATCAACACGCCGCTAGAGCGACCAATACCGCACACTCACTATCCAGAGAGAGAGCAACACGGAGTAATCTACCAACCAACTCTCCCACATTTACTGTCCATCGAATAGGGTAAGAATATACACAAACTATACTTACAAATATATTATCACTCATGTGATTAAGATGTAAATGAAGGTGAATTAAATCACACACACACACACACATACATACACACGCACTATCACACACAACCAAGGATAGGAATGATTACACACTATATCTACAAACATACTTATATAATATCACATAATAGGGCAAGGTGGTTAAGAAATTCTGTGCTATTGTCTTTTTGCCATCGTAGAAAGTGTCAACCATTTTGTTTTAAGAAAAATGTTAAAGCTTGCACGCACTAACTCTGAACTTTTTAAAAATTGAATTTTTTTTTTCAAGTATTCATTTTCAATTTGTAAATTTCCATTTTCATGTTCATTTTATAATTTTCTTTTTTAATTTTTATTTCCAATTTTTTCAATTTAATTTTTTTTTATTTTTTAATTTTTTTCTTCAAATGTTCTTTTTTAATTTTCATGTTCAATTTACATTTTTAAGTTTTTGTTTCAAGTTTTCATTTGTTTTCATTTCTCATTTTCAATTTTTCAAATTTAATGTTCAGATTTAGTTTTTCTATTTTTTTTCTTCAATTTTTCATTTTCAATTTTCTGTTTTAAATTTGGTTTTTCAACTTTAGTTTTGTCAATTTGTATTTTTTTTTATTTTCATGTTCAATTTTCATTTTCAATTTTCAATGTTCATTTTCAAATTTAGTTTTCAATTATCATTTTCATTTTGTATTTTCAACTTTTAATTTTCAATTCTGGTTTTTTAAAATTTTCATTCTTTATCTTCTATGTTCAATTTTAATTTTCAGTTTTTGATTTTGGATTTTCAATTTTGTCAATTTTCGTTTTAAAATTTTCTTTTTTTAATTTTTGTTTTCAAATTTATTTTTCAAATTCCATTTTTCTAAATCTTCACTTTTAATGTTTCAATTTCAATTTTCATTTTCAAATTAAGTTGTTAAATCTCAGTTTTATAAAGTTTCATTTTCAAATTTACTTTTTCAATTTTTATTTTCAAATTTAGTTTGTTAATTTTCATTTTTTCGAATCTTCATTTTCAATTTTTCGTTTTAATTTCCATTTTCGAACTTATTTTCGCAAATTTCATTTTTCTAAATTGTCATTTTCAATTTTTGCTTTTTAAATTTGTTTTTTCAATTTTCATTTCTTAATTTTTATTTTCAGTTTTCATTTTTCAACTTGTTTTTTTCTTCTTCACATTTTATGTTAAAATTTGGGATTTCAATTTTCATTTTTGAGTTTTGTTTTCTTCAAATTTCATTTTCAATTTTTTTATCAATTCTCGTATCTTAATTTGCATTTTCAATTTTCATTCTTAGGATGGTGATCTTGCTTTGGATATAATCTTTTTGTGCCAAGCCAAAGATTGACAGAGAGAAAAAGCAATATTGTCTGTTCGAGATTGAAAACGGTATTACTTAAGTAACATAGTCTTCTATAGACATTAAGCAGGATGGAGAGAAAGGAAATCATGCATCGAACATGGAGTGTTCCGTACTTATTAAGAAAAAACTTTTCTGCCTATCTGTAAAAATGCGAAGGATAGTAGTGCTTACACACACTATACCCGCAAACATACTTATGGCCATGGTTTAAGTTTTAGTTTTGTATTTAAGAGATAGACATACACAGCCAATTCCAGAACCGCTTAGATCTGTTGGAAAAGAAATACTAGTCAAAGGATTGCCAAATGAAACACAAAAACAAAATGCCTCCATTACAATTACATCATTTGCGTGATGGTCTGTAAGTATGTTTGTGGGTATAGTTTGCATAAGCTATGTGATTGCTTCCAACGTGTAAGGCATCATCCAAGAAGAAAAAAGAAAAATAAAATAAACACAGGAGATTTGGTTCGAACCGGAAAACAAAACTAACAATTGGAAGATATGAACGGAGAAGTGTTAACAGGAACTTTTACTTGCCTGCGTTACAATGAGTGACAAATAAAGAAGATGACGCGTACGATATCAAAAGCATTCTCTGTCGAAGAACAGGTAAAGTGGGAAAACATCGATTCAAAGAAGTGAAAGATCGCAGTTTCGATTCTTGGATTGGTGCTGCTTCACAAGTCATCGACTATAAAAAGATTGAGAAGTTACGAACATGCCGTTAAACACAGCTACATCTCCTTCTCAGAGTTCATCTTTTCAAGAACTACAAAAACAGCAGCAACAGCATCATCTGTATGTGTGCTGTGGAGTACGTATCCCAAAAGATAAAATCGTCTTTTTTTCTGATAAATCATTGTGGTGTATTGTGTCATTGGAGCAGCCATTGGAAATTTGCCTTCGCAACAAGGAGATAAACAACAGTGGACTATTTTACTCAGCAGTTGTATTGGTTATCTTGATTTCACTCCAGACCAAGGCAGCGACGAGGAATATTTCCACTCTATAAAATCAGGTAAATTTCGTGTGGCACTTCAGTTTACAGTAGCTCTGGCAAACACAGGGAACGTCATCTGTTACTGTAAATGCAAGATGTATCGGTGTTACTGTAAATGCAAGGTGTATCGGTATTACTGTAAATGCAAGGTGTATCGGTATTACTGTAAATGCAAGGGGTATCTGTGTTACTGTAAATGCAAGGTGTATCTGTGTTACTGTAAATGCAAGGTGTATCGGTATTACTGTAAATGCAAGGTATATCGGTGTTACTGTAAATGCAAGGTGTATCGGTGTTACTGTAAATGCAAGGTGTATCGGTGTTAATGTAAATGCAAGGTATATCGGTGCTACTGTAAATGCAAGGTGTATCGGTGTTATTGTAAATGTAAGGTGTATCGGTGTTACTGTAAATGCAAGGTATATCGGTGTTACTGTAAATGCAAGGTATATCGGTGTTACTGTAAATGCAAGGTATATCGGTGTTACTGTAAATGCAAGGTATATCGGTGTTACTGTAAATGCAAGGTGTGTCGGTGTTACTGTAAATGCAAGGTATATCGGTATTACTGTAAATGCAAGGTGTATCGGTGTTACTGTAAATGCAAGGTATATCGGTGTTACTGTAAATGCAAGGTGCATCGGTGTTACTGTAAATGCAAGGTGTATCGGTGTTACTGTAAATGCAAGGTAGATCAGTGTTACTGTAAATGCAAGGTGTATCGGTGTTACTGTAAATGCAAGGTATATCGGTGTTACTGTAAATGCAAGGTATATCAGTATTACTGTAAATGCAAGGCATATCGGTGTTACTGTAAATGCAAGGTGTATCAGTGTTATTGTAAATGCAAGGTATATCAGTGTTATTGTAAATGCAAGGTATATCGGTGTTACTGTAAATGCAAGGTGTATCGGTGTTACTGTAAATGCAAGATATATCGGTGTTACTGTAAATGCAAGGTATATCAGTGTTACTGTAAATGCAAGGTGTATCGATCTTACTGTAAATGCAAGGTGTATCGATCTTACTGTAAATGCAAGGTATATCGGTGTTACTGTAAATGCAAGGTGTATCGGTGTTACTGTAAATGCAAGGTGTATCAGTGTTACTGTAAATGCAAGATATATCGGTGTTACTGTAAATGCAAGGTGTATCGGTGTTACTGTAAATGCAAGGTGTATCGGTGCTACTGTAAATATAAACGCTTCAAACTCCCTGAAAAGCTTATAATATCCTCTGATTTAAGACTGAATAATAAAATCTATAAAACCTTATTATTAATTGTTTTTGTAACCTTTACATTTAAAGTATTATCGTAGTCTACTTCAAAAATTCATGTCAATATTTATGCAATGATGATGGTATTCTTAACAAATGTATTATATCTTAAAATATCGAAGCGCAGACGTCAATGAAAACACGTAAATAGTTTCAGTCTGTGTGTGCGTTACCAAAATAGTGACTGATTATCGGTATCGAACACCCAGTCAACCGTATAATACTAAGTTGGTATCTAATAAATAAGCAGCACAAACAGCGTAGAGCCTGATCTGCCTACAGGAATTTTCCGCCTGTAGAGCAGATTCAATATTGTTCGCAGTTGGGCGCATCCTATTCATGAACAAACACCAAGACTTTGAATATAGATCACGTGAAACCCAAATGCACCCTGAATTTTATACGTTCAGACAGATCCACGAGACTTGTCGAATATTCATATTGACATATCGGTGTACATGTGAATATTTGATGCTTACATATCGCGACTGATCAATTTATTATGTTGCCTAGTTACGAATCTTCTGAACTATAGACAAAAGTATGTATTGCATCTGCTTTTGTACGAGAAATAGATGTACGACTCGATTGCATCTGCTTTTGTACGAGAAATAGATGTACGACTCGATTCAATCACGTAGCTGTTTGGAACCTCCATAAATATATGTTTTCTGACCCAAAAAAGTTTACACTATTAGGAACCCCCTGGAGACAATCAGGTTAGAAGTTGTAAATTGATGAGAGAAATGACTAAGTTATGTGCATTTTTCATATCCTTGATGCTTTTTGTTTTTAACATTGGTAGCGGGATACAAACAAATGGGAGGGAAAGCGAATATTATAGCTTCCACCGCTGCTCGTTTTAGGATGTAAATGTGTTACTATGTGTATCTTGTTTATTGTGAAATGATGCTCAGTGTGATGATGGACTTCGTGGAGGTTTTATGTGCACTATGCTCGCATTAGAAGGTCGTGTGATGAAAGACAGCAATCAGGTGATGAAAGTTAGATATATCCCCCACCGGTGTTCCACACTGGAAAATACAGGCATACACATATAGGAAAGTGAGAAATAATTGCATGTGCTTAATTATCAGTAAACATAATTTTCGATTAAATCAACAGGTCACAGAAAAGACAGGGAACACGATTTCACTATGATTACTCCATGCATCATGAAAGAATAACACGGCTTCTAGTAATATCTTCTGTTACGGAATTATGTATCATCTTTAAATTATAATATAGTTTTCATTTAGTTTATTATCTCTGTATTATAAATTCTTTAATTTAGTAGCATTCGCTATTGTATACATTGATTACAGAATGCCATATGAGTCAGTGTTTATGACCAGGGAAAATCAATAATTATGTCGGTCAACCACGTGTTAGCGCGTGGTGTTGATGACCTCGATTCTATGTCTTTATTGAAGTCAACAATGTGTTGATTTGAACTTAAGGTATTGTTATTGAAGTGCGAAAGTACTTTTAAGGCTGACATGCGTGACCTAGTTTCTGATTGGTTCAGTAAAAGGTGTTTACTGTAAGATGTAATTGTTTAGAACGTAGTTACAGAGTTAAGGGTTATTCTCTTTTGCGCAGTAATATGCTATATAATGCCATATAGCCAGATTGAACCTTCATTCTTATACAGTTACAGCAGATCATAAAGAGAGAGGAAAATTATTTACTGTTTGAGATTCAGCTTAGGTGAAAATCTATTCTATACATAGTCCAATTTGGATTTAGGTACTATTGTTCAAGGAACTTGGCAATACTCTACATTCACAGGAGTTTACCTGGGATTATTAATATTTTGGATTTAGAACTGAAACATCATTGGTATATCAGAACATTCAAGACCCATTCATTCGGAACAATCTTTCATTCGGAACATTAATTAACTCGGAACATTCGTTCATTCGGAATACTTTGGATTAACTTCTGGATTATTGAAGTGTATAGGACAATTTAGGACAATTTAAGGAAATTCTAAACTGTAAGTTATTTTTAATTCTTTCACTTTGTTTGTTTGAAATATTTTATATTTTAGGAAATTAAATTTATATTTTAGAAATTGCGAAAGCTTGTTTGAGTCGTTTTTTCTTTTGTTACATTACCCCCTTGTCGTAACAATACGTTGCGGAAACTTTATGCATTTAATAAGTCTTTTTTTAAGTCTTTTTTTTTACTTCATTTTTTTCGAAAGCAAAAGGTCGATAGATGATCGAGCTGAACAAAACCTTGTGTGATTTACGGAGGATTGTTCTAGCAACTGGTGCCCAGATGCATCATGTGTGTTTGAAAAATCTGTTCGTTTTTGGAAATAAATGAATCATCACAATAAATCATAGCATAAAGACTCAAGCCTCTGATGGATATTGTAGAAAAAAATGACAAATTTCATCTTCGTCTGGAACAAATGATTAAGTGTTTGCACTAAATGCATTGCGATCGATTTTTCCAATATTCGTTTGGATGGTCTTAAAATAAGACAAATCCATTAAAAAGCCAGATTATTCTCGCGTATCATGTAAACATCCGAAAACAAAGGAAAATGTTCCTTTGCTATTTGAACACATGTTGATGATTAAAAATAGCAACATGTACACACAATCTTCAGAGACTAGACAAGACTTATTTTATAAACAAAACGTCTTATGCTGGAATTCTAGTCAGACTATTTTTCATCCGACATTTGCTTTTTCATTTCTTATATTCACATCTTCATTAATAATACTTGTCTAGAGAGTTCGTGACAGAAATAAAAGATCAGATAAGTGTCATTGAGTGAACACAATCCTTGAATAAATAATAAACAAACAAGTAAGAAAGAAATTTGTAGAGATTTCAACGGACAAGCTTAACTGAACAGATAGGAAAGGATAGACACTCAATTCAAATAAATATTGAATTACCTGATGTTGGCGATTGTGCAGAAACACATATTTAGGAAAAGTAAAATGTATCCCCCCCCCCAAAAAAAAAAAATAGGTTTTACGGATTTTCGTCTATCTTGGTGATTTTTGCACGACCTTACGAAAGTGTTGTGGTAATAATTTCCTTAAACTGGCAGATTCTAAGAAGGGAGGAAGCTTTCCTTCACATATTTAAAAATTGAACATCTTCAATAGATGATCATATAGAACTATTTTGCAAAAGATCTCGAGAGAAGACGCTATATTTTGCAGGAGAGTTTTTCATTACTTGTTCATATCAGGCAGACCCGCTTCCCCCTCCCCCCAACGTAAATGTAATATGTGAGAAACATTTCTCCAAACATAAAGCAGGACAAATCTTGCCCTTCCATAAAACTGGTTGATTGACCTCTGAAACAAAGGCATAAAGGCAGATTTATAATTCACAGGGATACATCTTGATGGATTTCTCAGCATTGTTGGCACAAAGGATATATGTTAAATGATCTGTAATACATATTATCTTCATGTCTGGAAAACACTCTGGTCATTAGGGTTTCAGTCCCTGAGAGTTTTTTGTTAGTTTCATAATAGTGAAATAAAATTTTACAGCAGTTACTTTGTACTAAACAAGGGGTATATTTATACTTGTTGTTATGAAATAAAAATATCTTGTTTAAATTAAAGACATGCACCACAATTGAGTAAATATAGCAATGATTGCCGTCAAACAAACGCTTGGAGAAAGCACTTTTATACGACGCATCATGAACAACGATATTGCGTGTTGCAACTATGATCGGATTTTTTGTGATTATCTTGAAGCTGACATAATCGAAAATAACACTACAAAGTATAATAGCTAAACGTGACCGATAACTTTCAAAATTATATGTTCGGTAGGGGGGTATTTAAGCTTATTTTTATGTAAAAGAAGTAAACTCCTGTGAATGTAGAATATTGTTAAGTTCCTTGAACAATAGTACTTAAATCCAAAATGTACTATGTAGAGAATAGATTTTCCACAAGCTGATTTTACAAACAATAGATAAACTTCCTCTATAACTCTATGATCTGGAGAACTGCTAAAGAATGAGCGTTCAATCACTACATGGCATTATATAGCCTTCTACTGTGTAAAAGAATATTAACAACTCTAGTACAATGTTCTAGCACTGTCAAGTAAACAAGTTATTCTAACCAATCTGAAACCAGGTCACGCATAATACCAATGAGTCAATCGCGTGATCACATTGTTATGTTGAACTGACCGACATAATTATTGATTTTCGCTAGACATCAACAATGACTCATTGTTGACTTACTTATGTACTTTTACAGTAGCGTAGGCTACTGAATTAACGAATTATTATACTATGGTTATAACTCAGATGAAACTATATTATAATTTTAAAGATGATACATAATTCCGTAACAGTATACAACATATTTTTCATGTGTATGGAATCTGAACCTATGGCCATAGTATTACTACAAGAAGTCAACAACTGTACATGAAGTAAATAATACCTACAAAGATGCTGCTCTTGAAAATATTACATTCAAACACCTAAGGCAAACACATTACCACACATAATACTAACTAACTAAGGCAAACACATTACCACACATAACACTAACTACCTAAGCAAACACATTACCACACATAATACTAATTACCTAAGACAAACTCCTTACCACACATAACACTAACTACCTAAGGCAAACTCTTTATCACACATAACACTAATTACCTAAGGCTAACTCTTTATCACACATAACACTAACTACCTAAGGCAAACTCCTTACCACACATAACACTAACTACCTAAGGCAAACTCTTTATCACACATAACACTAACTACCTAAGGCAAACACTTTACCACACATAACACTAACTACCTAAGGCTAACTCTTTATCACACATAACACTAACTACCTAAGGCAAACACTTTACCACACATAACACTAACTACCTAACGCAAACTCCTTACCACACATAACACTAACTACCTAAGGCTAACTCTTTATCACACATAACACTAACTACCTAAGGCTAACTCTTTATCACACATAACACTAACTACCTAAGGCAAACTCCTTACCACACATAACACTAACTACCTAACGCAAACTCCTTACCACACATAACACTAACTACCTAAGGCAAACTCTTTATCACACATAACACTAACTACCTAAGGCTAACTCTTTATCACACATAACACTAACTACCTAAGGCAAACTCCTTACCACACATAACACTAACTACCTAACGCAAACTCCTTACCACACATAACACTAACTACCTAACGCAAACACTTTACCACACATAACACTAACTACCTAAGGCTAACTCTTTATCACACATAACACTAACTACCTAAGGCAAACACTTTACCACACATAACACTAACTACCTAAGGCAAACTCCTTACCACACATAACACTAACTACCTAACGCAAACTCCTTACCACACATAACACTAACTACCTAAGGCAAACTCTTTATCACACATAACACTAACTACCTAAGGCTAACTCTTTATCACACATAACACTAACTACCAAAGGCAAACACTTTACCACACATATCTACCTAAGGCAAACACTTTACGACACACAAAACTAACTACATAAGGCAAACACTTTACCACACATAACACTAACTACCTAAGGCAAACACTTTACAGCACATAACACTAACTACCTAAGGCGAACTCTTTGCCACACGAAACGTATGAACGATGGATAGATATATATGAATAAAGAGATATACACATATACACGATTATATATGTGATATACGTGTAATATTTGTGTGAAGAGTCATATATATAACTTACAAATCATATAACAAATAATTATATTTCCAAAAGAACGCGATCTTTGAGAAATCGATTTTGGCAAGGAAAACTTACAGAGAAAACAAATATGACAAAGCAAGACGGGTTTTTTTTTTTTTCGTTTTTAATTGTTATTTGTTCGTGACGTCTGCCTTGAAAAAGGAATCTCTCTCTCTCTCTCTCTCTCTCTCTCTCTCTCTCTCTCTCTATATATATATATATATATATATATATATATAATATCCATGTGTCTCAGAGGACATTTGATAACAGACAGCGGACAGATGATCGGACGGTCGGACAGTGGGTCTCAGAATACCGACCACTAAAGGGTAGGGGTAAACATTATATAAAATACTTATTATTTGATGAAAAAGTGAGTATTCAAAAATACTTATGCACGGTAATACTGGGTTTTGACTACTACTCATCTTGCATTGCAAATGGAATTTAAAGTAATATAGTATTTACAACAATACGTCAGGAAATCCAAAACTATGTAATACTTCACAAACATACTGAGGTCTTACATGAATGTTCATGGTATTCATAGAAAATTGTAAAACAACCAACTTCCAATAAATTTGTCCAGCTCCATATGTTTCCGTATGTAGTAA
The DNA here is from genome assembly GCA_029931535.1 of Margaritifera margaritifera. Taxonomy (NCBI): domain Eukaryota; kingdom Metazoa; phylum Mollusca; class Bivalvia; order Unionida; family Margaritiferidae; genus Margaritifera; species Margaritifera margaritifera. The sequence continues at coordinate 1,912,203 of JAQPZY010001344.1, read as the reverse complement.
CAATACATTTTAAATAATAGAGTAATTCCACACATTCAAGTACATTAAAAAACTGACCTGAATGAAATCTATTTTGCCCAATGTGCTTCCATGGTTTGTGTTACTCCACGCGACGGACTATCAACATCACTTTGCAAACTTAAGTGACTGGGAATAGTTTACTTAAACGCGTCAAACCTGTAGGCAATTCATGCTTGAGGTTTGCACATTAAAACTTATGTGCCCAACGTTATTAATTTGTTTTCATATGAACCAATCTTGCGCTCTTAAGTGCTTGATAACATTTAGTTACCTTGAGTTATTTCTGGAATAGTTTCCAGTGAGTTAACAGGTTATTAGAGAATCAGGGAGCAAGCAATTTCACAGAAACATGTCAGCAATGTTGCGAAATCCTCGTTTCAAACTCTTTAATTTAAATATTTATATGACTGATATGTCGGAGACAGGAGGAGATTCCGTGCACGTTCAGTCTTATCTCAGATGCCACAAGCAATGTCACTGCGACATTACACAATTCTACTGATTTTTATCGGATGGTGCGTCGTGGAAGATTGTGTAGCATCGTCCAATGTCCTTGCTTTCTTCCCTTATCAATCTTAATTTCTAAATGAGAAGTAGCCATAGAACGTCAATGCAGAAATGAAAATACTTGGCATAGAAACTCTTTGTTTGACAGTAGATTTTGCAATCATTACAAGTTTGATTCATGAACATGCAAGAGAACGTTTACTTGTAAGGGCCACACGATAAGTTAGTGACGCTTTTTATGCTTCAGGCCCAATTATTAAGCAATGGTGATACTTTTAATTTTATTAATCGGAATGGCAGATATTATCTGAAACTCCTCTATAGTTGATAGTAAATAATCCAATACTGACGTTTTCCGTGATAATTGTGTTCATTAGTTGTTGTTTAGTAACAATCACGAACTACCTGAATAAAACCAGATATACAATCTATTCACAAACTAATAACCTGTGAAAACTAGCCAGGTAAGATTACACTACGTTTCCGATAGTCTACGAGAACAAACATGATAATTGACTGCACCCATGTTGGACGAATCGAAACGCAAAAGGGTGTTGCGGTTGAAACGCACATCTTGCACGTTATGACGTATTTGTGGTCTCGCCACCTACTGAGCCAAGTCCTGCAGTCGGAGGTTATTCTCCATATTGGCCGCCATTTTTGTGCCGGAATCAATGGAAAACCTTAGTACAACCAGATCATTTTGCAGAAAGGAATTAATTCTAATTATGTACACGATCTATTATAGCGGTCATTATATTTGATAAGGTTTGTACAAGTCCTTTCCAAACTGGAGTTTAAGTTTTCTATATTAAAAACCGCCATGTTGAACGTACATTAGAACATACTTAATGATACAAAATGTGTCGATTAAGATTACTCTTTTCTATTTTTAGTATCTTTGTAACGCTGTTTTATCTATGTAAACCTTTTAAAACGCTCTGATCATACCAGCGTACGGACAATCGTTCATACATTTCTATGTGAAAGCAATGATAAGTCTGAAGTTTTGAGTCACAACTTCGAAAAACCCTGCGTGGAAATTCCAATTTAACACAAGCCTCATTAGGATGACGAAATAGAAAGCAAACATAAGGCAATACAAAGTTCTGGATCTTTTCAAAAGAGACGAAATTGTGTCTGGATAAATTATACTGACGATTCCTCTCATTATGTGTACTTGATATAGAATTTAATATGGTGCAGCTTTGGCATTGCAAACTCCAAACTCCGATTTTTCGAATTACCGGGCTATTAGAAGCAACCATGCACCAGTAACATTTTTAACATAAAAACTAGATTATACGAACCACGGATTATCGCATTCATTCTTAATATCCTGACCATTTGGAATAAATGAGGTTCTTCTGTTAATACATGCAAATAGAGATTTCCTTTGCTAGAGGTGGCATAGCTTATGCCTGTGATTATGGAACTTTATATTTCATTGGAAATATATAGCCAGAATGGTGCTGATGTTTGTAACGTGGTTTAAATATAAGTTTAGAAATATATGCGTAATGGTTTTCTTCGACCTGAATAAAATATTATGATTGCTAATATTTAGATCGTGCGTTACGGTAAATATAAATAGTGGTTATTACATTAAATACCTAATTGTTAAAGCTTCTCTGAATTCGAATAAATTAGAGAAGAGAGGAGAACTGTATAATCATTTGATATATAAACATGCTGGTTTTAATTTTTCCTAAATCTTTAGATATAAATTTATATTGCTGACCTTTCACAACTTCTAGATTATTTGATACACTCAAAAGTTGACAACTGTTATTATATTGTCTGCCAGTAATGGCATGAAGTTATTAAAACACTGGCTTCAACGACTTCAAGTGCACACATCACATAGTTTACATCAATGCTTCTAGAACTTAGGAAAGTTATAATGCAGCGCGAGTTTACACGTTATATACAATTATATAGACCGAGCAAATTTAAACTATGTTAATCTATTAACACTTCCTTTGTTCTTCTATTATTTGGGGCTATATATGCCAATCCATTTATCTATCCATCCACCCATTCATGCAAGCATCAATCTATATATCTATCTGCCACAAAACAACAATTTGAAAGATTTTGTTCGATGAATGTTTATCTGTAGATTTCAGGTGAATGTGTTTGAACATCATCACAGATTTGGTGACAAATTAGGTAAGGAACCAACAGATGTTGGAACATGCACTTTATTACAAAAAGGAAACTTACATAGCTTTAAACTGACGGAGCATTGTGACCTTATTGTGAAATAATTCAGAAAGTGTTAAGCTTTGTGAAGGTAAGATATACAACAGAGTCAAGTTGACAACGACGAAAGAACCTCTACATTGCATGACCAGTTCACATTAATTGCCGAATGCATATCACATTTTGCAATAAGAAATTTCACCCGGGAACAGGAACATCGATACCAGTTGATGACAAAAGCCTGATAAAAGTTGCTGAAATAGTGTAAATTCGCCCAAAACAGATATGTAATTGGTTTACCTGTAGCTTGGTTCGAAAGATAACTTCTCTTGACGCTTTAATGCATATTCTATCAGTTTCTAGACAGATAAATACCAGACATAATGGATTTGAATCACTTCTTGTGATAAGAGATTCCCTAAGGAACAGAAAATCGATTTCGGTTGATGGCTCAAGCTTAAACTCTATTAGATGTGTTTAATATCATACAAGTTCTTGAGAAAAAAGATACTGCACTGTATGTACTTCTTACTCTATCATCAATTACATTCTCGGCTTACACCATTCTTCTGGTTGTAACATGTCTAGAAAGATAAATGTCATAAATAATGGATACAAATATTTCCCACAATTAGAGGCTCCCATATAACTAAAACCCAATATTAGGTACACGCGTAAGTCCAGTCTACATGCTGGATGCCGTAGAAACATCTGCAAAAAACAGCAATAAAATATTTGATTATTTGACTTTCTGTTTGATTATTACACTAATGCTCACCTGATATTTTCTTTTTCCTGCTTTTATAAATTTATAAACACATAATTATCTAATACTATTTTAAACTCTGTAAATAGTGTTATATGACCTTTGTAATATCCAATGAATTATATTTGTTTAAGTTATTTTTTCAAAATGAATGTAGATGCATTAGATTGTGTATTTTGGCCATTATATATATATATATATATATATATATATATATATATATATATATATATATATATATATATATATATATATATATAAGTGTGTGTGTGTGTTGCAAACGAGAGAGAGAGAGAGAGAGAGAGTAAATATTTATTTAAATGCCGAGTTGCTATTTACATCCACTTCATGCAGTTACAAATAATATATCAGCAGCAAAGATTTGTAATTTCTATACATTGTCATAACTTTTAAGAATTTAGTATCACGTTGAACTGTCATGGATGCTGAATACTCTCCAAGATAATTCAAATCTATGTAACTGAATTGAAAATGTCAATGACATAAAGGCCTAAAATTTCAGATTCCAAATTGTACGAAGGAATTGACATTTGCATTTCAACATGACCAATTTTGTTTGTAAGTAGCCAAAGAAGCTTTAACATATCCTTTTGCAATGCGCAATGGTTCTTGATGTAGGTTGATTGATTGATTGATTGTGGCTTTATAGATTGTGGATGTATAGATGCAATTCAGCGCCATAGAAAAGGTTATATGATGAATAATTTACAAATGTTAAAAGGTTCATTATCAACCAGCGATAATATATGAAGATTCCCGATCAACGTGGAATGTAAATGGTGTGTCAATGAATAGGAATAAAGGTACTTAGGACGAACGACTGTACATATATTCTAAAAATACTCAGTGATAGCTGTAAAGTTAGATTTTAGAATAGATGTTTACTTCTTTCAAGTAATTTGAAATGCAAGACACGTTTACTGTATCAAAAAGTTCCTTCATGTGTTGTGCATTGTAGTAACGATCGCGTGTAGGTTAGAGATCGAAAAAATCTATCATAAAATGTTTCACCGTGAAGGGTTCACTGCAAGAAACACACTCAGGTGGGTCTTCGCCCTTTAGTATGTAGGAATGGGTTACATAAGTATGACCAATTGTAATTCTTGCAGTGACTACCTCGTCTTTACGGATGGTTCTGTAGGAAGGAGCCCAGTCGCCGAGTGTTGGTTTTATTCTATGTAGTTTGTTATTCACTGCATCATTCCATGATGCCTGCCACTTATCAAGTAAACACTTTTTGATACTAGGTTTAAAATCAGTGTATGGTATTTTAAAATCAGATGGTTCTAGGGATAGGGCCATTTTAGCATCGCGATCAGCTTTTTCGTTACCTTTAATACCAATATGGCTGGGTTGCCAACAGTACACTATATTGTGGGAGGTACACAGCTCGGTATGTTTCATGAGAATGTTGGTCAGTAGTGGATTTTCCAATTTCCTATTGTGAAGTGACTGAAGTACTGATAGTGATTCCGAGAAGATAATGGAGTTTAAAATATGTTTGCTTTCGATATATTTCAGGGGAAGGTCTATTGCCTTGATTTCGGCTGAAAAAATCGAGGCGTCGTCTGGCAAGCGAACTTTTGTAGTGTGATTTCCACTAACGAAAGCTGCAGCAGCCTTTTCCTAGTTATTACATTCCGTAAGGAGTTCGTGATAAGTGTTACGAAAGATGGAAGGGTTTGTCTTCGATTTCTTGCCGTCGTGTAGTGTAAAAAGTACTGTTGGTTGTTTAAGTAGCCAGGGAGGTGTTTCAGAAATGGACGTCTTCTGGATTTTAGAAAGGTCAACTTTTGTATTGTCAAGGCTGGGTGATATTCTAATGCCAAAGGTAGGTATGGCATTTGGGTTGTTTTCCTATAATGTTTGTATTTTGGTTGAAATACAACTGAAAAAACAGGGTTCAAAGGGTTCGATCTTAATTTGAAGGCATATCGTAGAGACAGCATTTCTCTACGATGTGATAGTGGTGGTTCATTCGCTTCAGCCAGAAGGCTTTCACGTCGGGATGTCCTAAGTGCTCCCAGAGCGAGTCTTATTCCTTGGTGGTGAATTGGGTCAAGCATCTTTAAGTACGATTTTCTGGCTGAACCATAAACAACACAGCCATAGTCCAGTTTGGATCTAATAAAAGTTCTATATAAATTGAGAATGACTTTTCTATCAGCACCCCAGTCAGTGTGCGCTACTATTTTAAGCAAATCTAACGATTTCAAGCATTTAGCTTTCAAGTTATTTATATATGGAATAAAGGTGAGTTTTCTGTCGAAGATAATACCTAAAAACTTTGTTTCCTCCACAACTGGTATAGGTGTTCCGTCCAGTGTGAGAATAGGTTCATCAAGATGTCTTCGTAACTGACATTTATCCATGCATACTGTTTTCGATTTTGAGAATATGAAACCGTTGGTATTGGCCCAATTTTGAATCTTGTTTATATTTTGTTGTAGTTGTCTTTCATTTGTATGCAAGTGCTTTGATCGAAAGCATATTAGGAAATCATCAACATATAGGGAGCAATCCATACCAGGAGCCAAACACTTGGTAATACTATTAATGTTGATGTTGAAAAGCATTACAGATAAAATACTGCCCTGGGGCACAACCATTTCTTGTTCGTACATATCTGAGAGGATGGAACCCACGCGTACCTTGAATTCTCTGTTTGAGAGAAAGTTCGATATAAAAGAGGGCACACGACATTTTAGATCCAGATTGTGCAGGTCATTCATTATTCCGTACTTCCATGTTGTATCGTAGGCCTTTTCTAAATCGAAGAAAACAGATACTAAGTGTTCCTTCTTGATAAAAGCACCACGAATAAATGTTCTAGTCTAACCAGATGATCACTGGTACTACTGCCATATCAAAAGCTACTTTGGAAAGGAGATATTAAATTATTAGTTTCCAAATACCAAACAAGCCGAGCATTGATTATTCGTTCCATTGTTTTACATACACAGCTCAATGGTACGATAGTTGGTAGGATCTGTGCTATCCTTACCTGGTTTGGGAATAGGTATTACTGTTGCTTCTTTCCAAATTGCTGGCACATTGCCAGTGGTCCTTACATCATTGAAAATTTCCAAAAAAGCGATCAATGATGGATCTAGTAGATGTTTAAAAAACTAGTAATGTATTTCATCAGACCCAGCGGATGTATCATGGGCCTTGTTCAAAGCTTATAACTTTCTGAATTGTTGGATGTGAATTTTAAAGGTATTTTTTCTTTTTGACTTTTTAATTTTCCAAAATCTGCTGAATAATTAGACGATGATGAATTTGTAGCAAGTATATTAGCTATGTCATGTTTGAAATGGAAGTTTTTATTGTTTTCTTTTAAATGTCGGAAAGAGTTGTGTTTTCCTTTACCATTTATTTTGCGAATCGTGTCCCATACTTTCTTTATAGAGGAACGAGAGTTTAGAGTAGAAACATATTTTTTCCATGATGATCTTTTACATTCTTTAACCGTGCGACGAGCTTTAGCTCGGACTATTCGGTATGTACTTAAATTTTCGGACGTCGAGCGGTTATTAACTTTTCTCAGTGTTTCTCGGCGTTGTCTAATGGCTTCTTTACATTCTTTAGTGAACCATGGTTTTTGTGTTCTTTTAGGGTTCGGTGAGGACTTAGGAATGGATTCTTCTGCAATCTCGATTAAAATAGATGTAAAATGTTGAATAGGGTCATTAACGTTTAAAAAGTCATCTCTGTTAAGTCTAGTTATACATAATGTTTCAAACTTGGCTCAGTCGGCCTTCTTTAAATTCCAGTGTAGAATTTGTTCATCGATGGTAGTGTTAATATTCATATGAGAGATTGGGGATTGGCTATGAATGTCATCAGCGACCTTCCAACCATAATCCAAAAGCAATGATGGAGAACAAATTGACAGATCGATGCACGTGTATGTCCTTGTTCCTGGATGCAAATATGTCGGTGATTTGGTGTTATATAGACACAAATCGTGTCTAGAAATGAAATATTCTACCTTTTTTCCTCTGTCATTTATGTACTTTGATCCCCATAAAATGTTATGGGCATTGGAAACCCCAAGGAGAACAAATGGGGTGGGCAGCTGTTGAACGAGGTTGTCTAAGTCATTTGGTAGTAAGTTGGTGTTTGGTGGTATATAAATCGAACAAAAAGTAATCACTCGATGTAGAGTGACGCTTACAGCAATGGCTTGTAGATATGTATTTAAGGGAATGACTTGATGAGGGGCCCTATTGTTCGCAACAACGGAAGCTCCTCCTGAGACACAATCAACATTTTTTTAGTAGGTGTTTAAAAGGGAGTAATTTGCACGTGTAATGTTGTCCGTCTCTTTTAGAAATGTTTCCTGCAGGCATAGTACTGCAGGATCTTGTTCACTTAAAAGCAGAAGAATATCATTGTAGATGGTTTTAAGTCCTCGACAATTCTTTTGTAAGATTGTGTTCTTCAATATGAAATTAAATTAGGGATGGTGTAGTAATTATGTTAGACCTTTCAGAGAGATCACTTGCATGTGCTTATTTATCAGGAGGAAGTACGGGGTTAAATGTTTTGTTTGTAGGTCTGGAGCTGCCCTGAGAACAAAGAGCAGTTTCTTCTGCATCCATGTCATCAAAGTCGCCAAACTTATTATGCAGCTTAATAGGGTCACCGGAACCCTTGTGCTGCCTGTTAGGGTTCAGTTTGTTTTTAATTTTTTTTTTGTTTTTTGTGTTGGAGCATTATTGAATGTTTTCTGTGTGGAGATAGTATTTTTCCGAGGTTTATAGTGAGGAATATTTGCGGGTGTTGCTGCGTCAGGTAGACTTGTTTGTGTCTGTGTATCCCTCGTTATCTTCTGACTGGTTTTTACTATAATTGTGAAGGTTGGCCCATGTAGTGATGTTCTAGATTCTACTGTCTTTCTGGCCTCTGTAAAGGGGATATTTGAGGTGCATTTCATCTTTTGAACTTCCTTTTCTCGTTTCCAGGTTTCGCAATCCTTCGGGTTAGCGTGATGGTCTTTTGCACAATTTATACAGTGTTTTGTGGCTTTACAGTCAGCTTCTCGATGTAAAGAATTGCCGCATCGACCACACACGGGGCTTTTGGAGCATCTGTCTTCGTGGTGACCGTATTTCTGACATTTGAAACATCGTAGTGGATTTGGGATGTACTTTGACTTGCAAAAATCCAACTTTTGCTACTTTGGGTAGTGTTGGTGTGTTGAAGGTAAGTATGATAGTGTTGGTGTCATGCAAATTTTGGCCACATTTGATATGGATTCGTCGGATGGCAGTGACACCTTGGTTCTTCATGCCTTCGATGATTTCTGTGTCGCCAACTCCCGCCAAGACACGGCAGCAAATCACGCCCTTGGATGAATTCAGTAAAGGGTGAGAAAAAGAGGTTACTGGTATATCATGGAAAGTTTTAATTTTTTGGATATTTTCAGTTTGTCCTCTTCGCTGACATTCATCAGGCAAGCTACCTGATTTTAATATTTTCACGCTTTTTGGTGTGCCGACTAGTCCAAGTATTGTCTTTTCAACTACAAATGGAGATAGTGCAGCAAGCGGTTTTGATGCGTCTTTGGACTGGATGACCATGAAGCGCGGAAATGAATCCACGCCACATGCTTCATCGTCTGAATCCCATAATGGTTTTGTTCTTATTCAGCTGATTTTTTTATATTATTTTCCATCATGTTTTGTTGTATATTCATCACTCGTGCTCACTCACCCACCACGGAGTCCAACAAGGGGACATTTCTCAAATGCAAGGATACACAAGAGATATACTCAGCAGGTAAAGATATCTCCCGATTGACCCGTTAAGCCACCGCCTTCTAGGAATCTTGATGTAGGAGGATTACCTAGGGCAGTGCAAAAAGAAAATAGTTTTTGAAAAGAAAACATTTAATGAATTAAGCAAACAAAAATATATTATGCATGTGCTTTTATCTATCTCTCATGTTTAGAAATGTGCAGTTAGTTATAGTTCAGTTATATCATTTACTTTTTCACATGTAGAACATGTCATGGAATCGACGTAGTAAACACTAATTTGAACTTTAATTGGGTAAATAAATAGAGGATATTTGCTTGAAACGAGTGAATAACGGATATATTTTATCGAGTGGGTGAAAATACTTAAGTTTATCAGCCACGAGATGAAATATATCAGTTATTCGTTCGTTTCAAGCAAATATTCTTTCTATTTTATGCTCAAGCGTATTGTCTAGCAATTTGTATAACACACTGAAGTAGCTGATTTCGTACTGTATCCCGCACGATAATGTCAGCGGTTTACTGTTTATGTTCTGCTGTTTTGTTGATATTTGCACATAAAATATCAGTAGTTACATAATGCTCCTTCCCAATTCAAGGTAAAACAGCACATAAAACAAATGAAGAAAAAAAAAATATTTGTCCATTGCTGGATTTGAACCGGGTTCGTCTGGATGCAAGGCGGCCATCTTTACCTTTACACACGCACACGCATGCGCCTTACAAAAGGATGAAATTTCTTAGTCATAATATTATCAATGTCTATTGACGGCTACCGAAAAAAGATGATATTTTTTTACTCCAGTGATATATCACAATTCACTCGAAAAATAAAGTAATTAACTGTCTGTCATAATATAAAAAACAATGGATTTCAATACATATTCTATATGTAAAAATACAGCAAAGGGTACATGAGAAAAATGGTTACATGAAAATAGAAACCACATCAAGAATAATTGTCAGAATGATACTACAATTATTAAAAAACCACTGAATTTTTAACTTGGCAAGATACACAATTTAAGCAATAATAAACAATTAAATCAGATACGACTTTAAAAGATACTTGGGGTTCCATCTATTGACTTCTATCGTAGATGGCTGAACTTAGCAAAAACCTTAAGGAACTAGTAACGTGATTGCCAGCGAAGAGAGGTCATACAAATTATGAAATGCTTTTGAGGTAAAAATAAGAAGAACACGAAAAAGCAAGTTAAATCATTGAAGACAGCTAACGTACTCACTAAGGAGATTTTAAATAAAATTCATTACTTTCTTTGACCTTTTTATTTCTAGTTTATTTCCAATAATCGACTTTATTGTATGATATACAGGAAATCATAAAATTTGACATGTCATAACAAATGTGGTAAGAGGTACAAACGCATCAACAACAAAGCAAATAGTACGAATGTATGTAAGATTAATTTCTATATTTATGTTTCTCCTTATCTTCTGTTAGCCTTTGGAAACTAATATATCTGAATGTTAACAAACTTGCATTTAATGCAATAGGGCTAATCCCAGCCTGAATAATAAAAAACCAGTGAAATATTTATTCTGTTTGACGTGTTGTAATCATATGCCAGTTCATTTTATAAACTTTCAAATTGTGTTTTGGAGGCAATTTGCATGTCAAGTATGTCACAGTATAAATAACATCTGACGGTGACTTGGAAACTTTAGCAGCTCTAGCATTGTCGAATATTTCATCAGTCTTTTTCATTTCCTTTTCATGCATTTTTTCCAACTCTTTATGCTATTAAGAATTTACCATATATATTTTTTATGTTCTGTTAACAAAGCTATGTACTTTTCTCTTTTGTACTCTTCAAGTTCTGTTGAGAATTGACCCTGCTGTGCAAGCCTACTGGAGGCACAATTTTTTGTTTGTTTTCATTCCAAAATCATACTTCTTTGTTCCAGCTGCCTCTTTCCATTTCTCTAAGAATAAAAGCATGCTACGCACGTTTGTCAAAGGTACAATCTTCGCTTTTTAAATAAGTAACGAATGGCAGAATCAGGTAAAAGTTTTAAGATTAAATACATCGAAAGTCATGTATATAAATATAATGATGATGATAATGATAATGATTATGCAGTACAAACGAAAGATTAAATAGAAGTTGATGATGCTGCAAATCTTTCTAGTTCTTTTGATGATACTGATATACAGTTTGAACAAAGACAAGAAAAGGAAATTAAACTGAAGGATCTTTTTACAAAATAGTGTTATGACGTAGGCTCAGACTCTGTAAGTAAATATGCAAGATACATGTATAGAGATAGTAAGTAATCGATATGCGGATCCAGTAATTTAATCGATTTGATGACAGCATCATGTTCATTAATGAGCGTATCAATCAGACAACGTGTTCTTCCTCCATAATAACGAAATCATTTTAGGATAGACTGATAAATTTAGATATACTTGGAAAATCGTACAACCCTTGCAAAGCGCAAGGTTGGGCCTGGACAAAGTCCAATGATACAACCTGAATAACCACTTGAACCTACTATTGTATAAAGGCAACAAATACGAGATACTGGACGTATATTATTTATGGAAGAAATTGTGACTGACGCGAACGAATGTACTAGTGGGCTAAGAGAAGGAAATACTGATTTAAATGAATTATTTGGTAAAGCAGACGAAGCTTTCAATAAGTTCTCTTCCCGTTAAAGAATCCGCAGATCATAAGAAAAAAATGTCCAAATAGTATTTACCCACCGCGAAGAAAGAAAGATGAGAAGATACAAAGAAGTTCATGACGTTGCCGCCTCAAAGAAAGTTGCATTTAATGTCGAACTCGAACATAATGACAAATAGGTTAAAATAATTGAATGAAACATTAAGAAAGATACCAATGATCATGACAGAATAGATTACAAAATCAATTAGAGAAAGATAATAATATGAGGTAAGTACAAGCAGAAAATATCGTTAGGTTGGAGAATATTTACAAGTTCATGAAAAAACAACAAAATATTAAGAATAACACTATTACTCAAAGAACACAGAGTCACAATTGCTGCTATTGCAAAAGCGATGGCAATGACAATATCAAAAATTGCTGTTTATTGCTAACGCTGTAAATGGTGCTTTTCCAACTGTTAATCCTCAGCAACCTACTTCAACACAACTTAATCATCTATCTACTCCACGTGAATCATTTTTGAACAATATTAGCATGGGTTTATTAAATATTGCTAATTAATTGTTTGAGTTCGCCCCAAAAACCAGCCCCAGCTTTACCAGTTGTTAAAGGAAGCGTTATAAGATGATTGATTAAGAGTGCTGGTCAAATTATTTCTTTTCTAGCTGAGCACGTAATATTGCTTGTTTTGGCATTGGTGTGTGTGTTATGTACATTTCTGATCAAAACGTCAACAAATCAAGCAACATAACTGTGCTATGGACGTATGCCAGAGCCACAATCCCATATCGTACAGTGGGACTATCATCGTCATAATCCTTCTTCTCTACATACTTTATACTCCTTGTGTATTCCTTTTTCCCTTTACAAATGTTTGGTTTTGCTATCACAGATTGTTTAACGGTCTTTAGTGTTCTTTACTACACCGAAATTTGTGGTATATTTTCAACCAATGTTATACAAATGTTTGAATCTGTGTAATTGTGGTTGTATCCAACGATACTGCCATTACATGATGATTTGTACAAATATTTGAAGTTAGTGTATGGGATCTACCATTCGGAAACGGTGAGTGCAGGGCAGCTTTGGCTGCTTTATCTAACATTGCATTACCTCTAATACCAATGTGATTAGGCAGCCAACAGTACAGAATAATTTTTCCAGAATTAAGAGCAAATCACTTTTCTACAAGTTTTGGGATATTGCCAGGATGTCAAATAATTTTGCAATGCTTTCGGATTGGAAATGGAATCCGAAAAGATGATAACATTTGTGGGGATTTTTCTCAAACATTTAAATGTGGCTCAAAGATCTGAGTATGGCTGTAATTTCTGCGGTAAAACATGGAGGTTTTACAGGGCAACCGGCTCGAGATGACATCAAGAGGTGTTGTAACGGCAGCTCCAGCATTGTTTCCATCTTTGAAACCGTCTCTATACAAGGACGTATGGCCACGGTGGCTCTGATATCATTGAATTTACTGTGAAAAGGAAACAACTTGTTAAAGACTTTTGAATTGGCAAAGAGCAGATATTAATTGGGGGGGTGGGGGTGTAAAACCCAATGTGGTGATTTTGGAACATAGAATTTTGCAGTATTTCCACCACTGATTTTGCTGATTCTAAGTGACGACGAATTCTTATGTAAAAAGGGAGAAATTAAATTTGATTTCTGAGCGTACAAAGTTTGGTATCTGGGCCTAAAAGCTACATGATATGCGGGATTGGATGCATTAGAAGATAGTTTAATTGCATACTGAAGAGTCAATTATGTACGTGTGTCGTTTCTGAAGGGGAAGTTCTAAATGTACTCAGACAAAGTCCAGCACCTGAATGTGTATCGGGCTCTTAAACCTTGGTTGAATAGGTCATTTATAATGCCGTGCTTCCATTTGGTATCATTAGCTTTCTTCAAGTTTACAAAGACGACAACTATATATTCTTTTTTATGATAGCTTCTCTAATAAATGCTTTAAAGCTGACAAGATTGGTCTGTTGTGGCGTCTGAGTCCGCACTGAACGTCTGACACTAGTTTGTTGGACTCGAGATACCAGAGGAGTTGATCATTTATCAACCGTTTCATGGTTTTGCAAATACATCTTGTTAGTTATACGGGGCGATAGTTTTAAGAGTCAGTATTGTCTTTTCCAGGTTTAGGTACTGCTATCACTTGCTTCTCGCCAATACGGCGGGAAGTAGCCGTTCCCCACATTTTATTACAAATATTTCGTAGTGAACTGAGAGCTGTATCGGGTGAGTGTCTGAAAGTTGATAGTTGATATCATCTGGTCCTGCTGAACTGTCATGGGCACGGTCAAGAGGGTCTCGTAGTTCTGTGAAAGTGAAAGGTTTCATCGATTCTTCAGCTTTAGAAAATACAATATTTAAAAGTTCCTTTTCTTTCAGGTTTTTGGCACAGCGGAACTTTTCAGAATAATTATCTTTTGTAGAGTTTTTTGAGAATGTTTCGGCCAATGTATCTGAGATTTCTTGTAAGGTCGTGACCATTCCGTCAGATTTCGTTATGTGTTTGATACAGCTGCATTTATTTTTGCCAATGATTTTTCACACCATATTCCATACTAATTGTTACTATTGGCACAAGCGTTCATCCTAGAGACACGGGGTCTCCACTGTATGACGAGCTCAAGCTATGTATATACGGTATTTATTAAGATTTTCAGTTATTTTCAGTATCTTTGTTAACTATGATCCACTAAATTGTCAAAATGATCAACTGTCAAATTCGATTCGCAGTGGGGTTGAAACGTTTCCCATTTTGCATTGTGTGTGTTTGGGGGGGGGGGGTGAAGAGGGTAAGGAAAGGGAAGGGGCAAGATTTCAACATGGAGACACGGGATTTCTATGTTTTCGTCTTGCTCTTTCTCTCTCTCTCTCACTCTCTAAATATACGACGATTTTAGTTCGGTATATACATTATTTTTATTCCGATTTTCAGTTGTTGAATTGGCATCGAAATTGTTACCGTTCCCCAAATCCATCTTTGCATGCATTATCAAACCATGCTTTGATGACTCGTTTAGGAACCTCTGATGTTTCTGGTGTTGTATCCCCAGAAACATCCTCGTGTATCTTTGCAAAAAGGGCTATTGGATCCACTTTGTTGTAAAGACGGCCAACTGTCAACTTTGATTCACAAATGGATTAAAACTCTCTTTAGTCTGCCATGTTCAATTTCCGTTTCTGCTCTAGACCTTGAGGTTCGAGAGTGTCACTTCTTAAGCATATTGGAAACTGGTTATCACACAGGTTGTCACCAACTTCTTAAGAGAAGTCAAGTAATGGGATGGATCGCAGATGCTCAGGTTTATAGGCGAGTAGGATCCTGTGGCAGGATGCAGGTAGGTATATGACCTATCATTAAAAACGCAAAATGTTTCTTTGGAAACAGTTTTCTATTTTCTTCACTCTGTTATTGATAAACGTACAGATCCAAAGTGTATGGTGGCCATTAACCAAAATGTGTTGGTAGCTGTTCAAAACGATGGTAAAGATCAGGGTATTAAAGTTCTCTGGGGGTGAAAGATGTATTGCAATCTTCAGCATTAGCAAACTTGAAATTTTGGAGAATCTTTTCTATCAGGTTTTAGAAAAGGGCGAAATTTTTCAGAATACTTCTGTGTGAGGAGTATTTCAGGAATGTTTAGGCCAAAGTGTTTGAGATTTCTGGTAAGGTCGTGACCATTTTATCACATTTCCTTAAGTTCTTGATATAGCTGCTTTTTATTTTCCCAATAATTGTTCGCACCATAGCTGATACTGTTTTAATAAGGAAAAGCTGGAGTTCAACAAAGTGATATAGCATCTCCATGTTTTCTTTTTGTTGTCTGTATTGATACGACGAGCTTTAGCTCGGTATATACTGTATTTATTCCGAGCTTTAATTGTTGGATTTGGCATTGAAATATTTAAAGACCTTTTTCCGTTCCCTGATGGGGTCTGTGTATGAATCTTAAACAATGATTTGTTGACATGTTTAGGAATCGACGAAGACTTGGTATTGTGTCGCCAGCAACATCTTGGAGTATCTTTCTAAATATTGGATCCCATACATTGTCAAAACGATGAACTGTCAAATTTGACTCCCAGAAGAATTGAAATGTTTCCCAAACTGCCTTGTTCAATTTTCACTACTGTCCGAGCCATTGATGTTTAGGAGCAATATTTCTTTAGTATATTGGAAAGTGATCACTACTACTTAGTTCCTCACCAACTACCCAAGAAAGGTCACGCTAAAGTGATGGATTGCAGATGGTCAGATCTAAGGATGAGAAGGATCAAATGGCAGTGTGCAGATAGGTATACGACTTATCATTAAATATGGAAAGATTGTGTTTTGAAACAAGGTCTTCAATAGCTAGTCTTCCCTCTCTCGTTGATATCTTTACACCTCAAAGTGCATGGTGGCGGTTAAAGTCCCCAAGTAAAAGAAAGTGTTGTTAAGTGATCCAATAGATAGTCAAGGTCAGACTGATTGATTGGAGTGTTTGGACTGGGATATACTGAAAAAAGTGTAAGAGTTTTGTGTAAAGACACACGAACGGCTGTAGCATGTAAAATAGCATTGATATTAATTTGGCTGTGAATAGTTTTGCAAATTATCATAAACACTTCTCCAGCGGCCTTATCATTATTTCTTGAAAAAATGTTTTAGCTTGTGAATATTTAAGATTAACTCTATCGTGTTCTTTTTAAACGTCTCCTGTGTCTGTAGCTCTCTGCTGCAGCTACTGGCTAGTGTTCTTTAAGTAGAAGAGTCATTTAATCAATATTGGCCTTGAACACGTGGCAGTTTCATTGTATTTTTGTGTCAGACATTTATGAAAGTGGTAGAAATACGGAACTTCTAGTTGTTTTCACTGGCGCGGTATCCATGGGCTCTCAAGTACCCACATTCTCGAGATTTCCAAACTTATTAAAGTGTTTAATAGGACCGTCAGATCCTTTCGGAAGTCGATCAGATTCTTTAATTCGCTCTTTATTTGGTTTAGAGTATGCATTTCCATTGGTGCCAGCGATCTGCTGCTCTTTTGGTGGTTCAAATCTAGCTGGTTTCTCGGTGGTAGAGCTGGATATCTCAGGAGTCGTGCTGTTTCCATGACCACTGGTACCAATAGTTTGCTGTTCTTTTCATGGGCTGGATTTAACTGTTATTTCATTTGTAGCAGTTGTTTTCTTATTTGCTACACTATCACACTGATTGGCGTTATCTGTTCCAGTCTCTGTTTGGGTGGCGGCTCGCGCGGGTTTCGGAGGTGTCAGAACTTTTGAACTTGGTTTCGCCTTTTGGCCATGTAATGTCTGGCTGGGTACTGACAATATTTTGCTATGCTTCTTCTCCACTTTAGCCGCACTAGCGTAGGATATGCTGGCCGTGCTCAGTGGAGTTGTGGCTTCCACAACGTCCCTGGCCTCATGGAAGATCATGCCTTTCTCTTGTTTCACGTTTTAGATCTCCTCGTGTTTTCACCTTGGGCAGTCTATAGAGTACGAGAAATGGTCTCCATCACAATTTCCACAAGAGATTTTCTAAGTAGATAACGATTTGTCGTGACCCCCCTGCCCACATCTGGAGCATACTGGTTTTTCTTGCAGCCATCTTTTTGGTAGCTATATTAATGTCAGTTAAAACACCGCAAACGATTAGGGATGACTGGGTTG
This sequence comes from Margaritifera margaritifera, assembly GCA_029931535.1. Lineage (NCBI taxonomy): Eukaryota > Metazoa > Mollusca > Bivalvia > Unionida > Margaritiferidae > Margaritifera > Margaritifera margaritifera. The sequence goes on along the minus strand of JAQPZY010001344.1, from coordinate 1,894,573 downwards.
ACTAGGATATTCAAAAACTCGGCTTTTATTGATCTAGGGAAGGTGGTGCAGTCGAACATCAGGATGTAAGTGCGTGTGGGAATCAACTTGCCATTACGCCAAATGTTGATTTGTTTCATTTAAGAGACGTTCTGAGATCTAAGATTTTCGAGTAACTCAATTTCATTGCAGTCACCGAAATCTCTAGGTCATTTGTGTGAAACTTGCTGAATGAGTATATTAGAGAGAAACAGATTGCTAGAGTGAACTTTGCAGCTACATTCTATAAGCAATAGATCTTTTTAATACTCTTTGGATCTCCAGCCAAGCTATGAAGGGTTTTCACTATCACGAAAGGTGACAGCTTAGTCAACTTTTGATTCTTACCATTGGATTCAATCATAATAATTCTTTGCCAGTTTATATTACCCTGAAATGACCTCTTCCGAGTCACTGGCTAAATTATTCCTGATCCTTTCAATTTCAGGTCTCACACTATTGGTTGAGGTTTGGGTGTGTTGTCCCATAATGGAATACTACTATTTCATCACCTGTGCTCCCACCCGCACAGCGGGGACAGAGCTTTACGCAAAGAAGAAACGTTACTCAAGAAACCCTTGCCACCGCCCTCAGTAGCTATTTGTGTGAGGTTTCAATAACAATAGTACGTTTCGTTTATCACAATGGTGACTTTTTATAGTATGGACATCAGTGAAACTGGATGTCTTTAACAAAGCCCCTGAAGCACTGCATGATTAGTCAATTGATCAGACAGGTCCCATCTGACCATCCGTCGAGCTGAAGTTGAGGCCGACATATTGTTGCATCAGAGTGGCAACCATCGGTTTCACCTCAACTCCACTACCAGGATACTCTCTGGAAATGACACGGGAAGCAACCCACGGCAAACGGGTTACCTTCGCGTAATCGCCTTTTACGACACGCAGGAGGACGTATCTGGCCTATATTGCAACATCAAGACCGCAGAAATAGGGGTCGTAGTTTATCAAGCAATTTTGCTGGGCGCCAGATGATAGCACCTTTGTTTCCAAACGTCTTATTTTATCTTGTGAATCGTCAGCCAAGAAGTCTTTAGCCATTTAATACATCTTCTCAGAGCGGCCACGGATGGCCTAGTGGTCTAAGGGGCTCGCCTTTACAGATCACTGACATCTCACCTCTGTCCGCGTGGGTTCGAGTCTCGGGCTCGGCCAACATGGGCATGTGAGAAAGCTTGCCAGTAGCTTCCCATGGGTCAGTGGTTCTTCCCGATGTTTTATAGGGTTCTTCCACCACCAAATATACTGGCCGCCATGTATAGTCTATCATGTGCTGAAAAATGGCGTTAAACTCATAACAACCAACCAATCATCTTCTCAGATACGGTGCTGTTGTAAAATGTTCATGTCTCTTTGCCAATTATATCAGATATAGGGTTCCTTTCCACTTGATTTTTAAGACATTTTAAGGAACTGCTAGCAATAGGAATTTAACAGGTTGATATGTATCTTGGAAAGTCTCTTAAAATCCAATGATGACACACAGACACTTCATGTATAGTCTACGTAGACTTTCAAACGTAACCGCCCAAACCGTTGACGTCAAAATGGTTAAATAAAATTAGCGATTTTACCTAGTTAAATCCCCTCTCGACAAGTATGCATCTAGACAGATCTTTCAAACAAACTGAAATTTTCTGGACAAAGTACTCTTGTACAATGTGATATATGTTCTAAAATATTTTATTTATTTCTTTATTGGTACTTTGGAGCTTAACTGGAAACATTTTGCTATTCACTATAAAAGCAGCTTCGAGAAAACTCAATAGGAATAATTAAACGAATTGTAAGAGACTTCCTGATAAGGCTGAATTCATAAACTTCAAATATGTCCTATAAGGTCCTCGAGAAAATGTGTCTCAGTTCACTTTCACGACCTTAACGGCGTATATGGGATATATTATACTATACCTGAACCGATTTCAAATATACCAGAGCTTAGCAGTTCTCCTTATAGTCTATGCACATGTCTTCTCAGTGGAAGCAAATAAAAATCTGCCACCCAATAAATACAACCCATTTTTCTTTGGAGATGAAAGGTAGCTTACTTTATTAACATAGTTTGAGCCAAAGGGAATAATCTTGACTGATAATATTCTTTCGACATTGATCGACGACTTGCTGTCCTCAAGAAATTAAAGGTTTCAAAAATATTTCAATTCTACCTTCAGATACATCGTATTCTGAGATTCGCCTTCTTTTTCGTCACCCATACAGAAATTTATGCAATTCAATTTGTAGTAACGAATTATAAAAGTACCTTATAAGCATACAAACCTCTCAGAATATATTTAAATTATGGCCAACCTTCACACATAGGCTGTTGCAAGCTTAAATGATTAAATATTACATTAATATTTCCCAAAGAAACATTAACAGTTCAGGTCTATAACGAAGATAATCAATGCTGGCAAATTATTGTCTTAGCACTGTTTCCAAGAAATGCAATTTCCAGTAAAGAATCGCCACAGTTTCGCTCATTTGGAAACATTCGTTTAACCCCGTCTACAAGGCGTTGACATTTGAATCTCAATACACTTATATTTGCTTCATGCTGGTATGCATTATTTCCTGTTGGAAGCAGCCTGCGCAGCTGCAAAATATTTAAATAAAAGAGCCTATTAAAATTCTCAGTTTGATAATTACGTCCTATCAATATTTTAGCTGATTGAACTCTGATGAATTTCGCCGATGATCTGCAAATTGCCTAAAACTGTTATCAATGTGTTAGCGCACAAGTAAACTCTGTAATCTTAGTGCAACAAGGCAAATGCACCAATCAGAGTGTGGATATGAAGGAACATACATCACTGGATCTCAGCCACGGATCTGAATGTATTTATAAATCTGAGGTAACCAACTATGTTATCCATGATTTTCACAAACGGGCAATAGTCTTGTTGCTAGCAGATGAAATTATAATATGTACTTGATCTCTGTATATGAAATTATAATATGTACTTGATCTCTGTATATGAAATTATAATATGTACTTGATCTCTGTATATGAAATTATAATATGTACTTGATCTCTGTATATGAAATTATAATATGTACTTGATCTCTGTATATGAAATTATAATATGTACTTGATCTCTGTATATGAAATTATAATATGTACTTGATCTCTGTATATGATCCTTTCTTAAATCACGAGTTATTTTATCACAGTGCAGCTGAAAATGTATGTTACAGATCCTGGAAATTTGTTCTCATTGTATTGTTTATAAAATAGATTCTTTAAAATACTAATACTTGTGAATTGTCCATAAAATACCCAAACGATGTAAACTAATAAATGAAGAGTAAAACACATATTCGTATCCACCGGTTCATTCTAATAGCTGCCTGAGATTGCTTACAATCTATGAACGATTTAACAATAGAAGCATGGATTATTTAAAGCACATTTTGTCTTAATGAATGATAATGGGAAACATGTGCATCATCGATTCATTTATTTTCTCTATCTTACTCTGCGACTAAAAAATGGTAATTCATGCAAATAGCACGTGCAATTCGATCGTAAAGCTCCGCTTTTATCCATTGTACATAGATCAGCATGTCAACTGTTGTACTTACACGAAATAAAATTATTAATTGTTGTAGTAGTGGTAGTAGTAGTAGTAGTAGCAGCATTAATAATAGTATTCTGTTCACAGCACTTAAAATGCTATCTTTTAGACTGGTTTTTCATATTTTGTGGTCGGGTTGCTTTTCTCGGCCCTATATATCGAGGACTTTGCATAGTGTTTTTGCTGTCCAAAGCAGTTTCTTGCAGAATGTCTGTGGCCAGATCGCTTTACTTTGTTACTCTCTTTTCTTTTGCTTTCCAAGCAAATGTCGCAGGTACTTCTATGACTATTATGTAAGCCTGATTCCTCTCTTTATTTCTGACATTTCTTGGCTGGAGGTCCATATGACATTCAGATGTGATGATGATGACGATTATTATTATTATTAATACTATTACTATTATTACTTTGTGTAGTTAGATGATAATAGCAATAGCTCTGGTATTTCTTTACAACATATTATACGTAGCTGTTTGCGAGAAAGAGAAGAATATTCTTCTGGTGATAACATTCTTTGCAAGTCAACCTTCCTAGCAATATAGGCTAATATAAATCCTATAGCCTTTCTTCTGTCTTTATCCATTATGTGTCACGGATTTATAGTATTTTGTCTTACGTGCTTCCCCCACTCCAGAAGTTATGTTTTCGCTCTTTTCTGTACTTCAGTTTTGATTTACGTCTGTCTGGTATTTTTACGCCTTTCTTTGTTTCCTTTTTTATTCGTTTGCATTCTCTTACAAGTCTTACGGCAACTTTGTAACCTTTCATAAGATAAATATACAGATTAGGAAGCTAAACTGTTATGTATGATGTTTATATAATGTTGTATATGTGTTTTGGGAGGTTATAAATGTTTCTTCACTTTAATATTTGCTTAAATCTTTATGTTTGTTAGGAAAAACATGTATAACTAGTGTCCTTGAATTAGGTTGTTTTGATCAATATGTTTTCTCAATTTGAAGGTCAAGGTTGAATTTTTGTTTACAGTTAAAATTCCATTAAGATGACACACATTCTAGAACATTCTGTCATGTGACCAATCTAGAACATTCTTTCATGTGACCAATCTTTATATATATCATGTTTGGTAGACATTTTTTCAGTTCGACATTACCATCAGTCTTGTAAAGAGCTATTACAGTTGTGAAAATTCATTCCAAATTCTAAGAGAGGAATTATTTTAATTATTCATTGGATTATTAACAGTGCTCATAAACTTTTGGATTTTGGATTTTGATTGACAATTTTGGAATTTATGTGAACTTATTCAGAGATTTTGGATTACTTCATTTTGACTTCAGCACATCAAGATTTCTAGTACATCAGGACTTTGGAGACCATTAGCACATAATAACATTCAAGGACACATTCTATATTTAGGACTTGTGATTAGAACAATCATTCTTATTGGATTATTAGGATACATAAACACATTACTGTAAGTGACTTTTTTGATTTTTCATTTTAATTATCTAGTAATAAATTGCTTGTTGATTTTTACTTGATTTGTTGGTTTCACTTTCTTTCTGTTACATTTTTCTTAGACCATAGAGTCGTAACAAAACCCTTCCAAACAAATGCAAATATCGAGTACAACAAGATAAAATATAAATGGTAAAACTTAAAATTCTGTAAAATGAATATACATTAAAAAGGTAACATATAAAATCCTTAAAACATGTGGTCAAAATATGTTATATATATATATATATATATATATATATATATATATATTATTTATGCAGTTCAAGAGAAAATACTTTCGTCTAACACGGTGGAAGTCGAAACTGGCAGGGTATGCATTATAGTCGTTGTTCACCCTTTAGGAGGTATACATGAGTCAGCTATGCGTGTCCGATACGCGATTGGCACCATACCACCTCATCTCTGCGCTTTCTTCTATAGCAGGGATGTCACTCTCTAATAGTGGGATTGATGTTCTTAAGTTTGTCTGTGGACATTTCATTCCAGACATTCTGCCAAGTACGACCAGCATGCCGATTTATACAACAATTCAAGTCAGTATATGGACTCTTCCATTCGGTAATGAATGAATCTAGGTCAGTGATGAGGCAAACAACAGTACAGAATACGTTTCCATGATTGTGTGAGCACATCATGTTTCTGTAATATCTGGGATATCAACAGGTTGGCAGATTTTAGATTTTGCCAGACTTGCAGTGTAGAAAAAAGTTCCGAAAAGATAATAAATGTGTTATTTGAGAGGAGGTTTCAATGTAGTTAAAAACTAAAAGTGTGGTTGCAATTTCTGCAGTAAAATGTCAGACTTTATCCGGTAACCAGCTCGAGATGGTGCCATGGGGTGTTGCAATGGCAGCTCAATCTTTCTCTCCATCTTTCGAAGCGACTGTATACAGGGATGTATGACTATGGTATAAAGCTCTGATTTTATTGAATTTACGCTGAAAAAATGACAAGATTTGTTGAGGACTTTTTGAGTTGCAAAGATTAAATATAATTTTTACTGGGTGTTGATAATTAAGGTGGTAACTTTAGAACACGGAAATTTCCAGTATTTGCAACACTGGCTTTTGCTGTTTCTACGTGAGGAAGATATAGTATGTCAAAAAGGTGGACTGAAGTTTGATTTCTGAGCGTACAAGCTTTGTTAATTCAGCATATACTATGCCGTACTTTCATGTGGTGTCATAAGCTTTTTCCAAGTTTAAAAAATCCGCGGCAACTATATGTTTTTTCTTTATGATAGCTTCTTTAATAAATGCTTCAAGTCTGACAAGATGGTCTATCGTGCTTTTCTGGCGTTTGAATGCACATTTATCGTCGGATAGTACATTGTTTGATTCGAGATATCAGAATAGTCTATAATTTATCATCCGCTCGATGGTTTTGCAAATATAGCTTGTTAATGATATAGGACAATAGCTAGAAGGGTCGGTTTGTCCATTTTCAGGTTTAGGTACTTTTATTGTCGTTGCTTCTCTCCAAGACAGCAGGAAGTCGCCAGTCTCCTAAATTTTATTTAAAACGTTGAGAAGTGTATTTAGAGCTGTGTCAGGTAAGTGTTTCAAAAGTTGATTGTGGATACCATCTGGTCTTTCATGGGCTCAATCAAGAGTCTTATAATTCTCTGAGAGTGAAAGGTTTATTTTAATATTATGTATTAGCAGATGTTACGTCATTATGTATTGCTATGGTCTCCAATATTTTAGAAGTCGTCTGCTTCAGAGATAACATGTGCTATTTATTAGGGATTTGGATGTGCTGAATTCAAATATGACAATTAAAACAACTGATTGGATACTGTTTCCAAGATATTTGAGTTTTTACATTTTACGTCTTATGTATATTGTGTACATAGTAGACTTTTAATCATAAATTGTAAACCTAGGTCTTTTCTTGTGTTGATGGTTGCTTTACATGATAATATTTCACCTGTCCTGTTTATGTAACACTTTAAAAAACAGCAAATGGGTTTTATAAATAAAAAATATATTGAAACAAAAGTTAAAAAAACTATTATGTATATATAAGTACATAGTTTAGTCCTTATGCAGTGTCTACTCGGCGCTTCTTGGCTTGTCTCTTGAATTCATTAAATGAAGCATCTCTTGTCACTTTCCAGCAATAGTCTGCAAGCATTGATAGGCACCATTTGCCCTGATAGCGTTTCTCCATTGTTGCAATATCCTGGTGAAATCGCTTACCGTGCTCGTCGCTCACTGCTCCGCAGTTCGGTGTAAAAAAAATCTAGATGAGAGTGCAAAAAATGTATCTTTAGTGACATGTTGCAACCAAGGTTTTTGAATGCCTTGAGGAGGTTTTCCACTCCCTGTAGATGTCTGCCTTGTTGTTTCCGAGAAAATGTGTTGCCACTAACTGGAAGGCTTTCCATGCCGTCTTTTTCTTGCCACGCAGTGCACGGTGAAATGCATCATCTCGAAGAAGTTCACCAATCTGAGGACCAACAAAGACACCTTCCTTTATCTTAGCTTCACTTAACCTAGGAGGTACTTGAAAGCTGCTTGTGTTTTGTCCAAGTCCTTCATCAGACCCAGCTTGATGTACAAGGGTGGTAACAACATCTTCCTTGATTCAACAAGTGGTGGATGCTGAACACTTTTCATCCCAGGCTCCAATGACTGTCGGAGTGGCCAATCTCTCTTGATGTAGTGGGAATCTCTCGCACGACTATCCCATTCGCAGAGAAAACAGCAGTACTTTGTGTATCCAGTCTGCAGACCAAGCAGGAGAGCAAGAACCTTGAAATCGCCACAAAGCTGCCACTGATGTTGGTCATAGTTTATGGACCTCAAAAGTTGTTTCATGTTTTCATAGGTTTCCTTCATATGGACTGCATGACCAACTGAAAATGATAGCAAAACACTGCCATTATGCAGCAAAAAAAGCTATAAGACTCGTCTTCGATGAATCAATGAACAATCTCCACTCATCTAGACCATGAACGATGTTGAGGGCTGCCATCACACCATCGGAACATGGAAACCCTAACATCACCTGCCAGGAGATTCCACTGCTATAGTCTGGAGTCCAACTTCTCTGCCTTACTCTTGGGTAGTTCCAAATCCCTGACAAGGTCATTCAGTTCACATTGTGTTATGAGGTATGGTTCAGAGGAGGAGGATGGGAGAAAATATGGGTCATGTGGCATTGATGGTTCAGGAGTAGAAGTTTCATCCTCTTCCTCTTCCTCGTCTGATTCCAGTGAGAATGATTCTGGTGTATCAGGAACCGGCAGTCCTTCTCCGTGGGGTACTGGGCGTATAGCTGATGGAATGTTTGGATAATGCACAGTCCACTTTTTCTTCTTTGACACACCTTTCCCAACTTGAGACACCATGCAGAAGTAACAATTGCTGATATGACCTGTTGGCTCTCTCCAAATCATTGGCACTACAAGAGGCTTATATTTCCTTTTCCTGTTCAACCACTGACGAAGATTTGTTGCACAAGTGTTGCAGCATATGTGTGGGGCCCAGCTCTTGTCCTGATCTCCAATTTTGCAGCCAAAAAGGTTATAGGCTTTCTTAACCATAGTGGTTATACTGCGCTTTTGTGATGCAGAAGTCACTTCACCACAAACATAGCAGAAGTTATATGCATTGTTCACACAAGTACGAGGCATCTCTGCTCACTACGGATAAACAGAAATGTGTTCCTTTGCAAAATCAAACACTGACAAATAAGAGAGCACAACACTGTATGATTTGTAGAGCTGATATAGGGCAATTTCTTCAGCAGAGTGATGTAAGCTTAGTTATGATTGCATCATCCATGACTTCTAGGAATAACATGATGCAATTCATATCATATATTACGCAATACCAGCTTCAGATTGCAGCATTCATTGTTTTATCTAAAATGCAAGTACTGTCCAAACCCAGTCATATATATATATATTCATAGATCCACTCAAAGATGTATTTTAGTCATTTCTGGTTTAAATTGAGATCCCTTCCCTTTATAACTCACTTATCGTCCGCCATTCCTAAGTCAAGGGTCGTATATACTGACCCAGTATCATATCGTTAAAACTAGAGCCAATCAACAATTGTAAGCATCATTTTCGTTCTCAGTGACCCAGAATTAGTAAAGTTTGACAACATTTATTGCGGAAGCATTTTTGCTGCAGACTAGTGTTATCTTTATAATAGTTTCCATTTGGGTTTATAATCATTGTACTATGATTCATTAGTTTAATAGCATACGCTATTAGTAAAGTACAAAGCAACATGTTTACATGAGTCATGCTATGTCCTGGGAAAATCAATAATCATGTCGGTCAGCTTAACCCACAATGGTGAACCACGTGTTAACGCGCGCAGATTTATGACCTTGAATCCTATATCAACATCTTGTTGATTTGAAATAAGGTAATGTAATTGTAGTGCAAAGGCACATGTATAAATATCATGCGCAGCCTAGTTTCTGATTGGTTAAAGAAAGTTGTTGACAAAACTCATTCTAAGTCGTAGTTTAGAGTTTTAGATTTTTTTTTTGCGCAGTAAGAGACTATATAATGCCAATATAGCCACTGAATGGGCATTCTTTGCAGTACATCAGACTCAAAGGTTATTGAGGAAGATTATTATTGTTTGTGAGAATCAGCTGGTGGAAATTCTGTATTATACATAGTACATTTTGGATTTAAGTACTATTCTTCAAGGAACTTTACAATATTCTACATTCACAGGAGTTTACCTGGGATTATAACATTTGGATTTAAAACTGTGTTTCTTGTGGCAGATAAACACTTTAGTGACTACATTCGGAATAATCTTTCATTCGGAATACATTGGATTAACTTCCGGATTATCAAAATTTAATAGAACATTTAGGATTATTTAGGAATTTCTAAACTGTAAGTTATTTTTAATTCCCTCACTTTGTGTGTTTGAAATATTTAATATTTTAGGAAATTAAATTTATATTTTAGAAATTGTGAAAGCTTGTTTGAGTCGTTCTTTCTTTTGTTACATTTTCTTACCCCTAGACGTAACAGAAGAAATTGGGGGCTTCGTTCCGAGATCGAAATTTGAATATTTGCGGGATCAGAATTTTATGAATATTTCGGGATTTGAAATTATTTAAGTATTTTCGAAGTTTAATATTTCAGAGATTTTAATACTTCGGAAAATTGTTTTTTTAGATTTGAATTTCATTGTTTGAAATTTTAGTGGTCTTTGACGCTTTGATGTCCCGATTAAAAAATATATAGAGAAACGAACAGGCTTTCATCATGACATCTAAGGTAGAGAGTTTCATAGCAGCTCCCACCCAGGAGAAATTAGAGTCCTTGAAAAAGGACGAGTTACTTCAAGTTGCCAAACATTATAGTCTTACTGAAACGACGACTTCCCTTTTGAAACAAGATATTAGGAATATTTTGATAGACTATTTGGTACAAAAGGATGTTTTTGAAGGGGGTGTTTCGAGTTTGAAGAAGAAAACTCCGTCCAGTTTAGAAAGGAAATTAAAGATAACAAAGGAAGAAGATATTGAAAAACTTAAATTTCAATGGGAGCAAATGCAGATGCAAGAAAAAAGGGAGGAAAGAGATAGGGAAATACAAGATAAAGATAGGGAAAGGCAGGAAAGAAAAGAGGATAGGGAAATGCAGGAGAGGGAAAATGATAAGGTAAGGGAATTTAGATTAAGCTAATTGGAATTGGCCAGTAAAGGGCACTCTCATGGTAATACGAGTTCATACTTTTATCTGGCCAAACATATCAGACAGGTTCCCCCTTTGAGAGAAAAGGAGGTAGACAAATATTTTCTCAGTTTTGAGAAAATTGCTGAGAATCTGAAATGGCAGAAAGATTATTGGACCTCATTGTTGCATTGTTTACTGGTAAAGCTAGTGATGTTTATCCTGCACTCTCGTCTGAACAATCTGCTGATTATGAAGTGGTTAAAGAAAGTGTCTTCTGGGCTTATGAGATGGTTCCTGAGACGTACCGTCAAAACTTTAGAAATTGTAGAAAGGAAACTACACAGACTCATTTAGAAGTTGCATGGGAAAAAGAGCGTTTGTTTACGAGATGGTGTACGTCCAAGAAGGTTGAAAAAGATTATGATAATCTTAAGCAACTGGTATTGATTGAAGAATTCAAGAATTATGTCAGTAGTGACATTAGAGTATACCTTGATGAGAAAGGTGTTGAAACTTTAGATAAGGCAGCTGGTACAGCTGATGAATACTCTCTGATACACAAGGTTCCATTTGTAAATAGATGTTTCTCTCAACAGGTCTTTGTTAAGAAACCATTTCCGTCTCGCGTGAGTACTTACAGACCTCAAGCTGGTGTAACTGTAAAGAATCAAATTTCTGAAAAGATGGATCAGAAAACCTTATCTATCCCCACGTGCACTTCTTGTAAGAGAAAAGGGCACGTTATTTCTGATTGCCACTGGTTGAAAAATAGGCAACGGAATTATAACAGAGCAGTTCCAAATGCTTTTGTTTATAAGTCAAGGTCAGGGTCATGTATTGAAAAAAAAAAACTTTTTGTGTGGAACCTTGCATACCTCAGTCTGCTTTTGTAATGGAGAAATAGGAGCCATTCACGTCGAAGGGTTCAGTGTCACTTGTTGGTGACTTGATTAAGATTACTCCTATTAAGATATTAAGAGACACACATGAGCTTCTCAGAGTCTTTTGTTAGAAAGTACTTTGCCATTTTCTGAGAGGTCTTCTACTAATGAAAGTGTCCTAATACAGGGGGTAGAATGTGGATATGTAAATGTCCCTCTCCATTGTGTTAATTTGTCATCAGACTTAGTTTCAGGACCAGCGACCATAGGAACTGTGGCTTCTTTGCATATAAAGGGCATTCATTTATTACTAGCTAATGACCTAGCTGGAGATAAGGTCGTGGTTAATCCACTACCTAACTCACAAGCCTTGTATGGATTAACGAGTTGATCCTATCGATGTAGAAATCCCTGGGTTATATCCAGCTTGTGCAGTTACTAGAGCTATGGCGAAGCGTGCTCATGAGAATGATGTTGTTGAACAAGATGTAGTTCCTTTAGCGGACACCTTTTTGGGTCAGGCTTTTAATGAGGTCACTTTTGCTCCTAGTTTGGTTGATGGATTGATTGATTGTGGCTTTACGACGCACCAGCACTGTGAGGCTATTCAGCGCCATATAAAAGGTTGCATGATGAATAATTTGCAAATGTTAAAAGGTTCATTATCGACCAGCGATAATATATGAAGATTCCCGATCAACGTGGAATGTAAATGGTGTGTCAATGAATAGGAATAAAGGTACTTAGGATGAACGACCGTACATATATTCTAAAAATACTCAGTGATAGCTGTAAAGTTAGATTTTAGAATAGATGTTTACTTCTTTCAAGCAATTTCAAATGCAAGACACGTTTACTGTATCAAAAAGTTCCTTCATGTGTTGTGCATTGTAGTAACGATCGCGTGCAGGTCGGAGATCGAAAAAATCTATCATAAAATGTTTCACCGTGAAGGGTTCACTGCAAGAAACACATTCAGGTGTGTCTTCGCCCTTTAGTATGTAGGAATGGGTTGCATAAGTATGACCAATTGTAATTCCTGCAGTCACTACCTCGTCTTTACGGATGGTTCTGTAGGAAGGAGCAGAGTCGCCGAGTGTTGCTTTTATTCTATGTAGTTTGTTACTCACTGCATCATTCCATGATGCCTGCCACTTATTAAGTAAACACTTTTTGATACTAGGTTTAAAAACAGTGTATGGTATTTTAAAATCAGATGGTTCTAGGGATAGGGCCATTTTAGCATCGCGATCAGCTTTTTCGTTACCTTTAATACCGATATGGCTGAGTAGCCAACAGTACACTATATTGTGGGAGGTACACAGCTCGGTATGTTTCATGTAGAATGTTGGTCAGTAGTGGATTTTCCAATTTCCTATTGTGAAGTGACTGAAGTACTGATAGTGAATCCGAGAAGATAATGGAGTTTAAAATATGTTTGCTTTCGATATATTTCAGGGCAAGGTCTATTGCCCTGATTTCGTCTGAACAAATCGAGGCGTCGTCTGGCAAGCGAACTTTTGTAGTGTGACTTCCACTAACGAAAGCTGCAGCAGCCTTTTCCTAGTTATTACATTCCGAAAGGAGTTCGTGATAAGTGTTACGAAAGATGGAAGGGCTTGTCTTCGATTTCTTGCCGTCGTGTAGTGTAAAAAGTACTGTTGGTTGTTAAGTAGCCAGGGAGGTGTTTCAGAAATGGACGTCTTCTGGATTTTAGAAACGTCAACTTTTGTATTGTCAAGGCTGGGTGATATTCTAATGCCAAAGGTAGGTATGGCATTTGGTTTGTTTCGTATAATGTTTTGTAATTTGGTTGAAATACAGATGAAAAAACAGGGTTCAATCTTAATTTGAGGGCATATTGTGAAGACAGCATTTCTCTGTGATAGTGGTGGTTCATTCGCGTCAGCCAAAAGGCTTTGACATGGGGATGTCCTAAATGCTCCCAGAGCGAGTCTTATTCCTTGGTGGTGAATTGGGTCAAGCATCTTTAAGTGCGATTTTCTGGCTGAACCATAAACAACACAGCCATAGTCCAGTTTGGATCTAATAAAAGTTCTATATAAATTGAGAATGACTTTTCTATCAGCACCCCAGTCAGTGTGCGCTACTATTTTAAGCAAATCTAACGATTTCAAGCATTTAGCTTTCAAGTTATTTATGTGTGGAATAAAGGTGAGTTTTCTGTCTAAGATAATACCTTAAAGCTTTGTTTCCTCGACAACTGGTATAGGTGTTCCGTCCAGTGTGAGTATAGGTTCATCATGATGTCTTCGTAACTGACAGAAATCCATGCATACTGTTTTCGATTTTGAGAATGTGAAACAGTTAGTATTGACCCAATTTTGAATCTTGTTTATATTTTGTTGCAGTTGTCTTTCAATTGTATGCATGTGCTTTGATCGATAGGATATTAGGAAATCATCAACATATAGGGAGCAATCCATACAGGAGCCAAACACTTGGTAATACTATTAATTTTGATGTTGAAAAGCGTTACAGATAGAATACTGCCCTGGGGCACAACCATTTCTTGTTCTTACATATCTGAGAGGATGTAACCCACGCGTACCTTGAATTCTCTGTTTGAGAGAAAGTTCGATATAAAAGAGGGCACACAACCTTTTAGACCCAGATTATGCAGGTCATTCATTAGTCCGTACTTCCATGTCGTATCATAGGCCTTTTTTAAATCGAAGAAAACAGCTACTAAGTGTTCCTTCTTGATAAAAGCATCGCGAATAAACGTTTCTAGTCTAACCAGATGATCATTGGTACTACTGCCATATCAAAAGCTACTTTGGAAAGGAGATATTAAATTACTAGTTTCCAAATACCAAACAAGCCGAGCATTGATTATTCGTTCCATTGTTTTACATACACAGCTCGTCAGCGCAATGGGTCGATAGTTGGTAGGATCTGTGCTATCATTACCTGGTTTGGGAATAAGTATTAATGTTGCTTCTTTCCAAATTGTTGGTACATTGCCAGTGGTCCATATATCATTGAAAATTTCCAAAAGAGCGATCAATGATGGCTCTGGTAGATGTTTCAAAAACTAGTAATGTATTTCATCAGGCGCATCAGATTTATCATGGGCCTTGTTCAATGCTTCCTTAAGCTCCAAAAGTGAAAACGGTTGATTATAACTTTCTGAATTGTTGGATGTGAATTTTAAAGGTATTTTTTTCTTTTTGACTTTTTAATTTTCCAAAATCTGCTGAATAATTAGACGATGAATTTTTTTTAGAAAAACTAGCAGCAAGTATATTAGCTATGTCATGTTTGAAATAGAAGTTTTTATTGTTTACTTTTAGATGTCTGAAAGAGTTGTTTTTACCCTTACCATTTATTTTGCGGATTGTGTCCCATACTTTCTTTATAGAGGAACAAGAGTTTAGAGTAGAAACATATTTTTTCCATGATGATTTTTTACATTCTTTAACCGTGCGACGAGCTTTAGCCCAGACTATACGGTATGTATTTAAATTTTCGGGCGTCGGGCAGTTGTTAAATTTTCTCAGTGCTTTTCGGCGTTGTCTAATGGCTTCTTTACATTCTTTAGTGATCCATGGTTTTTGTGTTCTTTTAGGGTTCGGTGAGGACTTAGGAATGGATTCTTCTGCAATCTCGATTAAAATAGATGTAAAATGTTGAATAGGGTCATTAACGTTTAAAAAAGCATCTCTGTTAAGTCTAGTTATACATAATGCTTCAAACTTGGCCCAGTCGGCCTTCTTTCAGTGTGGAATTAGCTCATCCATTGTAGAATTAATATTCATAAGAGAGATTGGGAAGTGGTTACTGCTGTGAAGGTCGTCCAAAAGCAGCGAAGACGAACAAATTGTCAGATCTATGCAAGTGTATGTACCTGTTCCTGGATGCAAATATGTCGGTGATCTGGTGTTATATAGACACAAATCGTAACTAAAAATGAAATC
Organism: Margaritifera margaritifera; assembly: GCA_029931535.1. Lineage (NCBI taxonomy): Eukaryota > Metazoa > Mollusca > Bivalvia > Unionida > Margaritiferidae > Margaritifera > Margaritifera margaritifera. The sequence goes on along the minus strand of JAQPZY010001344.1, from coordinate 1,878,985 downwards.
TTGTACCTTTTTTCCTCTGTCATTTATGTAATTATATCCCCGTAAAATGTTATGGGCATTGAACACCCCAAGGAGAACAAATGGGGGTGGGCAGCTGTTGAACGAGGTTGTCTAAGTCATTTGGTAGTTAGTTGGTGTTTGGTGGTATATAAATCGAACAAAAAGTAATCACTCGATGTAGAGTAACGCTTACAGCAATAGCTTGTAGATTTGTATTTAAAAGAATGACGTGATGAGGGGCCCTATTGTTCACAACAACGGAAGCTCCTTCTGAGGCACGGTCAACATTTTTTTAGTAGGTGTTAAAAAGGGAGTAATTTTTAAGTGTGATGTTGTCCGTCTCTTTTTAAAATGTTTCCTGCAGGCATGGTACTGCAGAATGATGTTCACTTAAAAGCAGAAGAATATCACTGTAGTTGAATTTGAGTCGTCGACAATTCCATTGTAAGATGGTATTCTTCATCATGAAATTAAAGTGGGGATGGTGTATTAATTAGGTTAGATCTTTCGGAGAGAACAGTTCTATGTGCTTATTTATCAGGAGGAAGTACGGGGTTAAATGTTTTGTTCGTCGGTCTGGAGATACCTTGAGAACATGGAGCAGTTTCTTCTGCATACATGTCTTCAAAGTCGCCAAACCTATTGTGCAGCTTTATAGGGTCGTCAGACACCTTTTGTTGCCTATTTGTTTGTTGTCTCTTTTACTGTTTGGTTATTTTGGTGTTGGTGTGTTGTTGAATGTTGTTTGAGTTGATATTGTGTTTTTCTGAGGTTTATAATTTGGGGTGTTTGAGCTTGATGCTGAATCAGGTGGGTTTGTTTGGGTCTCTGCGTCCTTAGTTGTTTTTGGATTGGTCTTCACTACAGTTGAGAAGGTTGGGCCGGGTAGGGAGGTTCTATCCTGAACAATCTTTCTGGCCTCAGGAAAGGGGATGTTGGAGGTGTACTTCACCCTTTGTATTTCCTTCTCTTGTTTCCAGGTTTCACAATCCTTGAAACTGGCGTGATGATCTTTTCCGCACTTGACGCAATGCGGAGTGGCCCTGCACTCGGTTTCCCGATGAGAAGGGTCCCTGCATCGGCCACATACTGGATTTTTAGAGCATCTATCTTCATGATGTCCGTACTTCTGACATTTGAAGCATCGAAGTGGATTTGGTATGTATATCTCAACCTTAAGTTGCAAAAATCCAACTTTACTACTTTTGGTAATGTTGGTGTGTTGAAGGTGAGTATAATGGTATTTGTGTCATGGAAATTGTTGTTACGTTTTATACGGATTCTACGAATGGCAGTGACACCTTCATTTTTCATCTCTTTGACGATTTCTGTGTCGCTGACTCCAGCCAAGTCACGACAACGAATCACGCCTTTGGACGTATTTAGTAATGTGTTGGCGAAAGAGGTTACTGCCGGTAGGTATACGACTTATCATTTAACAGGACAATATTGTGATTTGAAACGAAGTCTTTTATATTCCTCCATATCTCTTTGATATCTTTACAGCTCCAAAGTGTATCGTAGCCGTTAAAGTCGCCAAGTGAAACAAAAGGTGTTGGGACCTGTTCAATAAGATGATCAAGATCAGATTGTCTGATTAGAGTGCTTGGATTAATATATATTGAGGAGAGTGAAAGAGTTTTATGTAGGGACACACGAACGGCTACAGCCTGTAAATTAGTATTCAGATTAACTTGGCTGCGATGAGTTTTGTTATATATGATATTGGACACACCTCCAGCAGCCGCATCAGTATTTTAAAAAAAACTGGTTAAGTGTTTACGATTAAATCTACCGTTTTCTTTTAAAAAGGTATTCTGAAGGCAGAGAGATCATGCTCTTGAACTAGAAGACTAATTTCATCAATATTATAGAGGTACGGGACTTGCGGGAACTTTCCCTCGTGCGACATGGGGGGGGGGGGACTCTCCAATGTCCATCCTCTCTAGACTCCCAAACTTATTAACGAGCTTGATAGGATCGTCAGATTATTTGGGAAGTCTAGTAGATTCTTTAATCCTCTCTTTATTTGGTTTGAAGGATGCATTTCAACCGCCGCCAGCGAAATGTAACATGTATGTCGCGAGAATAATCTTACTCCTGTATCACGATGATGCCTGATTTTTAATAAGAGTTCGGTTTTTTCCTGTTCTGTTTTGCAAAATTCGTTCACATCGAGTATTAGGTGCCTTCTAGAATATTATTACATGTTATGAATCGTCTGATGTTTCTCAGCAAACTAGTGTTATTTGTGTTTGGATTTGAGCAGTATAAAATTAGATTTAGTTCTTAGATGCCTGTCAGATACATCTTATGGGAGAACTGTATTATAATGACAGCTCCTCCTACTACTATTACTACTACTTCTCTCTCTCTCTCTAATCGTCTATATGAATCTTAAGCTTATTATGAGAACTTAGTTTAATAGTTTTCGTCATAGAGGTAAGTTATGTTTCGATTCGGAAATAGGATTATATAATTCCAGCGTGGTATATGTATTGATTTTTGTCTTTAATCGTTTAAAAGAAGCTGTAGCCATAAGATATATCACTCGATCTTGTCTTGTGTCCACTATTCTTAAAGGTGTTTCATCCACCCTAAAACATTTGCCGAAATATAGGAGAAGTGCCTAAATTCGTAGACAACCCGTCTTGACTTAAAGTCATTTCTTACTCATCCTTAAAGCGAATAGTAGAAGATAATTTTCTTTCTTGCACATTCATATATCTTACTTAGAAAATAAAAGGTCTTTGGACATGGAATGACCGGTAAAGTCTGACATAGCTTCCATTTTCACAATTTGTATATGTTTGCATGGGACGCCCCAAGTGAGTATAGAAAGGAAAAAGAACAGAGACGTTAAAGTGGTGAGTGCAGATATGATGTTGCGAGACAGTCGATTGCAAACAAAACACCTTTGAAACGACACGAGATTGGACATATTATGATATAAAGAAAAGCAGACTCATCTTAGATTATGAGTTTATTGCTTCTGCAAATGAATTAGTAGATTGAAATCTGACAATATATACGCTTTAATCGGAGCTTTTCTTCTTAATGTGAGGAAACACGACATACTCTGCGTGTGACACAATGTAATTGTTACAAGTACGATTACAAGAAATTACCGTGATAAAGCAACTTTAAAATGCTTCTAACCTATACATTATCTTTAGCTATCCTTGTGAATCAATAAAAGCTGAGCTACAATTAAGACCATTGATACTGCTGCATTCTGGAATATAGATGACAACTGATTTTAAAGACTGTGTTTGAGTGATTACATTATTCTCCAGTCAACAACAGTTGAACAAAACGAAAAAACATGATTTTTCAGTTGATTGATAATAATGTATCATAAAAGTCAAAACCTAAGATCTAAAATTATGTCATGCAAATGAGAATAAGTATAATTTAAAGAGACGAAAACATTAAGCGAATCCACAAATTAGCATCCATAGTGAATTTCTAAAACGCAGAGGGCAAATAGACTCAATCATCTATAATAATGATATTGTAGTTCAGGAGGTTTCAAACGCGTCAATTTATACCGTCATTTTTTTTATTTCCAATATAGTCATCAGTTAGTGCATCTCTCTCAGTCCAAATTGTCAAAGAAAACGCCACATGCCGTATTGCTAGATGTTTGGGGTAAAGACACTTTGATGACTTGCTAAGAAGTCCGATTTGTAGTAATGCAACCGAAGCCCGGTCGATATTTCCAATTATACAGTTCACCATCAAGCCCTCGAGAAGGTACAACTGTTCATCAACTGGAGGGTTTGTTTACTGAAGATTACATGCAGTGAATTGCACAGGAATGGCAATAAGGAGTAAACCATGCAAAACTGATAGATGCAGTCTGAAAATGAATACTTTAAAAATATGTGAATATTCCTGCGATAAATATGATGAAGTACATACGACTCAATAAGTGTGCAAATCTATTGGAGGACACAAGCACGCTATGTTTGCCACTTTATGAGACAAAAATCATTTGCACTAACTGTTTGCTGAATTCTATACCCTTTTTATTTCATAGGATTCAAACTTGAGAATTCGAGCGTAATAATATATTACAGTAGCTGTATACGATGACCTTTAATGTCATTCTTCACTTTTAAAGACTGTTTCTGCTATTACAGTACTAGTGGGATGAAATTTACATGAACTATTTTGGAACAATGTCAATACAATGACAAACCCTTCAGTATAATGTTATTGCAGAAAATAGATTTATTTTTATTAGGTATATGTACGCTTTCTCTCTATCGAAATGAAAATTACTAAATATTCATACATATAGTCAAAGGTGGGTATCAACTATCATTTATGGAAGGAATAATTATTATTTACTTTCCGCACTTATGCGTGTCGTGGTCAAAATTAAAAAAAAAAAATTAGAAAATCTATATAACGGGTTAAATTCATATTGCATTAATTACTAAAAGTTCACATTTAGACTAGTTTGAGCAACTGTCTTCAATTAAAAATGTATCAGAAAGAATACCGTGCGTGTTTGATTTAAATTTAAATTTATTTATTTATTTGAATCTTTATACGCTTTCAAGTTTCTTTGGTCAAAATTTTAATCTCGCAAGGAATCATTGGGTTTGATAAATCATTAAATAACAAAATAAGATAAACATTTCTAAAAATTACAATTTATGTAGACTGATAATTTTTATATTTCTCACTTTTTACATAGATACAATATTTTGATGACAACACAAATGCCGAGTGCAATTTTACTTTTCACATTGATTTGAATATTAATAGTTACTAGAAAAGAATTATTTTATAACAGACTAATATAAGCCGCGAATTATATTTTTGTTTTTTGAAGGAAATATATCTATTTGAATAATTATATACGTATTTACGTATGTATGTATGTAGTGTTGTATGGTACCTCAGCACAAAAGTGCCTATGTATTGTCCACAAAAGAATAAGTTCCAAAATGTAAAACTGAATTACAAAAAAAACATAGGAAGTTACACCCTTCCAAAAAAATGTAAAATTTAAGTACAAAAAGGTAAAGAATATAACGAAAAGCTGCTAAAATTCAGTAAGATGTGTACAAGATAACAGATAATGGTATCACACGTAATATCCTTAAAAAATAATTAAAGTATATTGTATAAACCACATTCCTTTACACATTACCACATTCCCTTACAAAGTCCAGGATTTTCTCGGGTGTTACGTCCTCATACAGTTTTTTCAAGCATTTCGCGTCAAAATATTTCTGTCTCACAGGATGGAAATCGACACACACAGAGTACACATTCCAGTCAAAGTTCACCCTTCAGGACCCTTGCATCAGTCAGGTATGAGTGTCCGATCCGCCATCGGCACAATATCACCTCATCTCTGCGATGTGTTTTATACGACGGATGCCGCTATCCAATAGTGGGTTGCATGTTTTTAAGTTTGTTTGTGGAGTTTTCATTCTACACATTTTGCCAAGCATGACGAACATGCTGATTTATACAGTATATGAAGTAAGTATACGGAATCTTCCATTCGTAGACGGGTGACTGCAAGACAGCTTTGGATGTTTTATCTGCCCATTCATTACCCATTACATCAATGTGACTAGGCAGCCAATAATGCAGAACACTTTTCCCAGATTGTTTTCAGATTTAAGATTCTGCAAGGCTTTCAATGTGAAATAAAGGAATTCGAAAACGATAATGCAAGTTGTTTTTGACAGGTGTCAATGTAGTTCAAAGCTTTGAGCATGGCGGTAATTTCGACAGTACAACGTGAGGCTTTATCCGGTAACCAGTTCGAGATGATAGAACGGGGTGTTGCAATAGCAGCTCCAACTCGACCTCTCGAACTGTCTGTATAAGTAACATATGACCACGATAGGATGCCGATTTCACTAACTTTACGCTGAAAAAGGGGATGATTTGTAGACGACTTTTTGAATTGACAAAGATAACACATAATTTTGAGGGATGTTGATAACCACGTGGTGATTTCGGAACACATTATTATGTGGCATTTGCAACACTGATTTGATCTGTCTCCAAGTCAGGATGAATTCATATTCCAAAAGATTAAAGGAAATTTACATTCTGCAAGCACAAGGTTTGTTATTTGTGCCTAAAGACTACACAATATGCGTTGTTAGATTGATTAGAAAATAGATTAGTAGAATTCAGAAGAGTCAATTTCGTCCGTTCATCAACATTGAGGCTGTCGGAAAGAGAAGTTCTAAATCCACCCAGACAAAGTCTAAGTCACTGAGTGTGTATCGGATCGACATGTACGATTTACAAACTGATCCATACACAATAAGAGCCATAGTCAAGTTTAGATCTTAGTAATAACCCGTATAACATAACCGGAGCAAGACCTTCCAATCTGCTGGCCAATCTACGTTTCCCACGACTCCTATTATCCAGAGCTTTGTGTCATTTGTACTTGAATTATCTACTATGTAGAGGAACAGTTAGTTTACGGTCAAAAATAAGTCCTAATAATTTGGTCTCCTCCACAACAAGGAATAAGACAATAGCCAAGATAGAGCTTAGGGTCATCATGAATATGACGTAATCGGCAAAAGCGCATACACACAGGTTTAGATTCCGAAAAGTTGAAGCGTTTTGTTTTTTGCTGCATATTTCAGAACTCTGTTTAAGTTTATCTGTTGTTCACGTGCAAAAGAACGCATGCTCTTTTATCTATGGCATATCAAAAAGTCGTCAAAATATAACGAACGTTCAGTTTCTGTATAAAGGCACTTCACTATGGTGTTAATTTGGATGTTGAATAGAGTGACTGACAATATTCCGCACTGACGTACATCCATTTCTGAGGATAGGTTTCAGAAAGAGTGCTGCCGACCTTCACTCAGAAGTTTCTATCTTTCGAAGTGATTGGAGATAAAGTTAGATAGCCATCCCCTTACACTTAGATTAAATAGGTCAATCATTATCCTGTACTTTCATATTGTTACGACTCTATGGTCTAAGAAAAATGTAACAGAAAGAAAGTGAAACCAACAAATCAAGTAAAAATCAACAAGCAATTTATTACTAGATAATTAAAATGAAAAAAAAATAAAAAGTCACTTACAGTAATGTGTTTTGAAATCCTAATAATCCAATAAGAATGATTGTTCTAATCACAAGTCCTAAATATAGAATGTTCCGAATTCACGGCTGTGTCATTGAATGTTATGATGTGCTAATGGTCTCCAAAGTCCTGATGTACTAGAAATCTTGATGTGCTGATGTCAAAATGAAGTATTCCAAAATCTCTGAATAAGTTCAGTTAAATTCCAAAATCATTCATTAAAAATCCAAAAATCCAAAATTTATGAGCACTGTTATAATCCAATGAATATTTAAAATAATTCCTCTCTTAGAATTTGGAATGAATTTTCACAACTGTAATAGCTCTTTACAAGACTGATGGTAATGTCAAAACTGAAAAAATGTCCACCAAACATGGTATATATAAAGATTGGTCACATGACAGAATGTTCTAGAATGTGAGTCATCTTAATGGAATTTTTACTTGTAAACAAAAATCAACCTTGACCTTCAAATTGAGAAAACATATTGATCAAAACAACCTAATTCAAGGACACTAGTTAAACATGTTTTTCCAGATAACATTAAGATTTAAACAAATATTAAAGTGAAGAAACATTTATAATTTCCTAAAATATTTATAATATTATATAAACATCATACATAACAATATGGTCTCAAAAGCTTTCTCCATATGACGGCAACTATATGTTCTTCCTTTATAAAAAGCTGCTTTAATAAATGGTTCAAGAGTGACAAGATGGTATATCGTGCTTCTCTGATGCCTGAATCCACATTCGATCGTCGGATAGTAGTTTGCTAGATTCCAGATTGCAGCTTAGACTACCATTTATCATCTGATTCTTTATTTTGCGAATACAGCTTGTTAAAGATATAGGACGATAGTTGAAAGGGTTTGTTTGGTCCTTTCCAGGTCTGGGTACTGGTATCACCGTTTCTTCTCACCAGGTCTGCGGGAAGTTGAAAGTTTTCCAAATTGTATTGAAAATATTTAGCAGTGTATTGAGAGCTTTGTCAGGTGTTTCAAAAGTGGATAGTAGGTATCATCTATATCCTGCTGAAGTGTCATGGGGTCGATAAAGAGAGTCTTGTAACTCTCTAAGAGTGAAAGGTATATTGTAATCTTCAGCATTAGCAGATTTGAAATTTAGAGGAACCTTTTCTTTCAGGTTTTTGACACAAAGGACGTTTCCAGAATAATTCTTTTGTGAGGAGATTGTTGAGAATGTTTAGACACCTGTATTTGATATTTCTGGTACGGTTGTGACATTTTTTAAATGTTTGATACAGGTGCTTCTAATTTTACCGTTTCTTTTTAGATTCTCTAATGATTAATTAGAGGAGCGAGAATTCAGTCTTGAGACTTACGATCTTCATGATCCCTCCTGATCTCTCTAACGGTACGACGAGCTTTAGCTCAGCAAATCCGGTATTTGCTCAAAATTTCAGTTGTTGAATTGGTATTGAAATGTTTAAGAACATTTTTCAGTTCCATAATGACGTCTTTGCATGCATCATCAAATTATGGTTTGTTGACACGTTTAGGAATCGGAGACGTTTATACATACATATATATATATATATATATATATATGTCCCCATCAACATCCTGGAGTATCTTTGTAAAAAGAGGTACTGGATCCGCTACGTTGTCTAAACGATCGGCTGTCAGACTTGACTCGCAGAGAGATCGAAACGTTTCCCAATCTGCTTTATTCAATTTCCATTTCTGCCCAAGCCCTCGAGTTTTGTGGCTATTACTTCTTAAATATATTGGAAAGTGGTCACTACCACATAGCTCGTTACCAGCTTCCCAAGAGAAGTCAAGTAAAAGAGATGGATTCCAGATCGTCAGATCTAAAGACGAGTGGGATCCCCTGGCAAGATGTAGGTAAGTATACGAATTATCATTAAAAAGCAACGATTGTGTTTTGAAACAAAGTCTTATATCTTCTTTTACCTCTCTCGTTGATATTTTTACAGCCTCAAAGTGTATGGTGACCGTTGAAGACGCGAAGCAAAACAAAAGGCGCCTGTTGAATACAATCGTCAAGAGAAGGGTGATTGATTGGAGTGCATGAAGGGAGATATATTGAAGAAAGTGACAGAGTTCTGTGTAACACACGAACGGATACAACCTGTAAAGTACCACTGAGATTAATGTGACTGTGAGGAGTTTTATTATTCATGATGATGAATACTCCTGCAGCAGTCTTATCAGTATTTCTTGAAAAGCTGATGTACGTAGTGAAGTATCTAAGATGAACTATATCGTATTCTTTCAAAAAGGTTTCCTGATCCCGTTAAGTATTCCCGGTTCTTTACTCTTTATTCCGTTTTATATCCCCAAAGTTGCTTATCTCTTCTATAGGTATATCATTGAGAACGTTGTTCATGCAACGGTGGCTTTAAAAATGTTTGGCTTGTAAACAAAATCAAAAAGCCCTGATTGTAGCGCTCTAATATCTGTTGATTGTTTTTTAATGCCTTTTTATCGCCAGCATCTTTACATATTCTTTTACTCTTGTGCAATGTAAAAGTAATTATTGGTCATTATTGTTAAACACATTTTGGTAGTACTGAAAAGCAAATCTCCTCTGTAGGAAAATACAGAATATGATAGATAAGTTGTTTGAAGGTGTTATTAATAAGAATCTATCGTTTCATCGTTGTCAGTCAATAAGAAGAGGCAAAGAAAATTCGCTTCTTGATTTTTGAACAAGGTGGGATGAGTGAGTGTACTGTTTCTTCTATCATTTTGTTTTGCTTTGAAGATCAACACAATCACTGAAAGTGTATAAATTATACATACTATATCTTTTCGAAACTATTTTCACCTACACTTTTCAGGTCGTTACGATCGTGTATATGAATGTGTCTGTTTGATAATTTTTATCAGAGGTAAAGAAGAGACAAGCTTAAAATTCATCAAAACTTTTGACTAGATTTTAAATGCAAGTCATAACACGAACTTGTATTTCATATAGTGCATATTATTCAGACACATTGAAATAGGTTGGTAGATTTTTGATACATTTATTCCAGCGATGTCTCAAATGCATACGCCCATTTTATGACACGAGACCGAAATTCAAATTTTCAGTTGAGCATTATTCCGTGATATAATGTGTTCAGGATTGGCTACGAGTAAGATGTTAGCATCAAAACGCAACGGATACAATCAACTAGAAGCACTCATGCGCCCACGGCTTAAAAGTTGTCCTTTGTCCTTAGATTATAACTATGACAGCCACACACCAAAGTTGTTTGCGCTTTGTTTAATTTAAAATTATCATGAGTATATTTTATGTGTCTCATAAGAGATATGTAACAAGAAAAACACAAAAATAAGGATATTATTCTATATTTCATGAAAAGGATCTTGCTAAGTTACAATCAACATAGTTAAGTGAGATAACAAAACATAAAACAAAATGATAAATATTACAAAGTGAGATTAGAGTAGATTTGTCAGTACCAGATACTTGAAAACCTATTAAAGTCATTAATGTTCAAGCCAAACTGGGAACATTCTATCGGTTGAAATAGGTACGGGGAAACTCTACAAAGTTAGAGCAACAATTGTGGAGTATGTATAGTTAAGGAGTAAAATCTGATATATATATATATATATATATATATATATATATATATATATACACGTTACGATAGAGAGATAGATAAACAGATAGATACCTACCTACCTACAAACCTACCTACCTCCATACATACACACAAAGTAGTCTAGATTCATATTTAGTTCAATATATACATTTTGCATTTTCCTCTGGTTTTTATAATTTACATTGTCGTAAAAATTTGCACATAAAGGAACGAAAAGCAGTCATAAATTTCCGACTTACAATCAACAAAATATAATGCTCACAAGTTGTTATTGCCCTTTCTTATTAACCAAACACAAAACGTGGTCACGTGCAGAATCTGTCTGAATGCGATGAATGTGATGTAATTTTTCTGTTATCAATGAATACATACATTTAAATCCGTATAATGAGAAAAGCAAAGCAAGAAATACTAACAAAATAATCTAATTAGTTTACATGAAAATCAGTTGTTCTATATTTTACAACGGACAATTTTTAAAAAAAAACAATATGCGAGAAATGTTTACAAGAAGTTAGTTGAGAGCCGGATGATACAATATTTCACAGATACACACCGTACAACTTTTAAGAGGCTAATGTTTACCTTAAGTAAATGCCAGGAGATGACTTTAATGTATATTCTCAGATTTTCTTCTTGTGTAAATTTATATGTATTTTTAGGAGTTCTATAACAAGCATGAATCCTCATCACCTTTTTTTATCTTCAAGTAATTAGCAATAAGTGTAATTTAACTAGTCGGCATATACTTTGGAAAGTCTCTCGCCGAACCTACTGATGAAATACAGACTCTATATACTTCGCTGACTTAAAGTTTCTCATGTAAACACTAATAAAGTCTGAACTAAAATGTTTACTGATGTTATATGGTTAGATCCTCTCGACATTTCATGATCTAATTAGATCTTTCCACCAAGCTTAACTTTTCGAACAAAGATCTGCTCTTGACAAAATGTTTAGTATTTTCCTTTCTTTGGGGATGGGTCGCAACACTACGACTCGTCTTTCTGAGAAAAAGAAAGAAAGCTTACATTATCAAAAATATTATGCATTAAAGTAGACTTATCTGAATGAAGAATTCTCATTTATAGTGGAATGGAGACTTGCAGGCAGATGGAACATTAACGGTTTCCACGAGTTTTAAATTCCATCCATCAAGTCTTTGTATTCTGCAGTTTACCTTCTTTCATTCATCGCCTACACACAGAAGTCCATAATTCTATTACGGTAACTAACGTAGAAAAGCGCTTTATTCGTAATGTAAAGTCAGCTGTGTTTTCAAATAACATTTAAATTGTCATATACATATGCACACGTTACTGTTAGTCTAGATGATCAAGTCAACGGCTTTATTAAGGAAGATTCTGCATTTGTTTAATAATTAGTGGCTCAGTACTGTTTTTGATAAATGGAGTTTCCCGTAAGGAATAAAGACATTTCCAAATCCAGAATACCAAATACTGACATTTCGGTCTCTACACAATTCTATATGCTTCATGCTGAGACGCGGTATTTCCTGAAGCAGCAAAATAATCATAGAAAAGTACCTATTTAAATTTTTCAGTTCGATAATTACGTCGGGCAAATGCTTTAGTTAAGTACATTCATTGTGACTTCCACAAATGTCAGCAACATTGCCCAAAAACTGTTATCGGAGTGTTAGAGCACAGACAACTCTTCAATCTTAGTACAAGAGGACAAAATGCATTGATCTGGAAGAGAAGAAAAACGGGAGAAATTTAATTTACATTGAACTCAAAATTCTTCAGGTTCCTTAAAAGAAATACATTACATGTTAGTCTTGCCCGAATTTCCTGGTGAAAGAGATCGTCGCAAAACCTTCAATCTTTCTTGAGTCGTTACGCTGTCTTTACAAATCAAAATTAAGCTACTTTGTTGTATATGATTTTCATAAACGAGAATAAAAAACAACAGTTCAAATGGTCTTCAACAACGATGTCTGAAGTTAGTTGACCTTAAACCACCTTAAACTGGACATGTTATAAAAGCAAAAAATTCAGACTCATATTAGATTATATTGACTTTATGGCTTCCAAACTTGTATTAATAGTTCGAGTCCTGACAATACAATGATATGTAATTAAAAAAGATTTTCTTCCGCGTGTCTATAAACACGAAATAATGATATAAAGTGCGTGCCGCTATGAAAAACGTGACAGCTTGATGTCATATTCCCAATCTATCATGCTTCTAAGCAATAAATCCTCTTCAGCCGTCCCTGTCAATTAATAATATTTGTATTACAGCTAGATGCATGGATGCTTGATTAGTGTTCAAGTAATTATGTGTACTGAACTGCTAATTAAACAGTGATGCTTGTTTATGAGTGAACGAGTTATGCTCAATCTATCAGAAAGTGTTTCATGGTAAAGGGTCCGTTACAGGAAATGCACTCGGGTGGGTCTTCACCCTTTAATATGTGCGAGTGAGTTATGCAAGTATGAACAATTCTAATTCGTGCAATGATTACGTCGTCCTTACGGGTCGTTCTTTAGGAAGGAGGCCATTCGCCTAAAGAGGGTTTGACCACATGGAGCTTGTTATTGACAGCATCATTCCATCATGCCCGCCACTCACTAAATAAGATTTTTTTATGCTAGGTGTAAAATCAGTGTATGGCATTTTAAAATCCGATGGTTGTAGGGATAGGGCTATTTTGGCAGCGCGGTCTGCTCTTTCATTACCTTTAATGCCGACATGACGGGGTAACCAACAGCATATTATGCTGTGAGAGTAGCACAGTTCGGTAAGTTTAATGAGAATGTTAGTCAATAATGGGTTTTCCAACTTCCTACTGTGGAGTGACTGAAGTACTTTTGAACAGATTGAATATCGGTCTTAAGATGATAATCGACAACGAATGTAAAGCTGCCCGAATGGTGAATAACTGTGTCATCAGCGAATATATCGGAATTAGATTTAAGACATATAGGTAATTCATTGCTTAAGATTAAAGAAAAGGCAGATCATAAAATGGAGTCTTGCATGATGCCACAATTTACTGGTTCTAATACTCATGACTGGTTTCCAATACTTATACTTGGAGACTTGAGCAAAGACTGTAATTGTTGAAAATGTATAGGCTGCTAATTTCTGCAAAAGAGTATTGTCATCAATATCAACGGCCGTTTTGAAATCTGTAATAATAATTCCTGTGATTGTACTTACTTTTTGTTAGTTTAGTCAGGGTCGTTTGACAGGAGTGACTTTGAATCCCGGTTGAAATCAATGTAGAAGATAATATTTATTGAGATGGAACCACTGGTGGGTATAAATGTGTTTCTCAATAATATTTTAAATGACGGGGAGGAGAGAAATAGGTTCATAGTTTGATGGGTCATTTTTGGGTCAGCCTTAATGAATAGTAAAAAATAAAAGTTGAATAAAAAAGTTGGCTTCCATATTGGCATCAGGCATCAGGGAATACACCAGATTATAAACAATTACTGAATATATCAATGTGAGAGGGAGCCATAATATGTGCAGAAAGCTTGAATATTTAGGCACTAATATCATCTGACCAGATAGCTTTTTTCGTATCAAGACGGAAAGAATTTTATAAGGTCAATGAACAGAGCATTTATGTATAAAAAATTTAATATCAAGAGGTACTTGTTCTGCTACAAAGTCAGACTAGTAGAACAAATCATGTTGGGTGAAATAACTTTTTTTCCAGGCGATTTCTGATAGATACTAAAAATTCATTCAACCTATTTGGAATTTGGTATTTATTATGTACGGGGTCATTATTTACACTAATTTCATGTGATATGGAGAGAATTCGATGCATTAATGTCTTTGAAATGCTTCCAGATGAGCTGTATATCGTTTTTACCAGAGTAATATTTTCTCTTGCATTCCTTGAGAAGAGAAGTTGTTCAGCTTAGCCGAGTTTTATCAATCTGCCTATCTTTGTTTTGATGTCTGAAGTCATGCAAGTTACAAGCTATTATTTTCATTTCGGTTGTGTGTGTCGCTTAACCCTTTTGGATGTTAGTGTAATTGACCATTACGTACCTCATGGTGTCCCGACAAAAGCGCGCAGCTTAAAACCCACGACAAAAGATAGCCGACAAAACCTGAAACCCCCGAACAGAATAGCGCAAAAAGAAAAGCGCGCAGAGTAGAAGTAGACATGAAAAGTGAGATAATTTCTAAGTTTCAAAATTTATTTGAAGAGTCATTCTTCAAACGCTACTTGTATACCCGAAACTGTATAAATAGTATACATATGTTTAGGCCGAAACATTTGAAGTCATGGAAAGAACCGAAAGAAAGCTAGTAAAAACGAGTGCATAGCCGTCTTCTCGGCGCTTTCGTCTTTGCGCGCTTTTGTCTTTGCGCGCTATTGTCCTGCGCGCTTTTGTCGGGGTGCCATACCTCATATCCACTTCACCAGTCCCCAGTGGTCACTGTTAACAGTATCATGCAGAAAATAAATCCAGACTAAAGTGATCTTAGCCAATTTTCCAATTAAAATTTTGTATACAATCTTTTATCTTTATATTTTAACTTGTAATCATGTTAAAATGTAAAATGTGAACTCTTAAATGGCCCTGTATTGCTAGTATTGTGCTGACATATGGCGAAACCACCAACCTATCTACCTACCAATTTACTTTTGACTGGTGTTACGACTCTATGGTCCAAGAAAAATGTAACAGAAAGAAAGTGAAACAAACAAATCAAGCAAAAATCAACAAGTAATTTATTTCTAGATAATTAAAATGAAAATCAAAAGACACTTACAGTAACGTGAATTACAATTAAAATAATCAAATAATCCAAAGTGTCCTAATCACAAGCCCTGAATATGGAATGCTCCGAATTAATTTCAATATCTTTGAATGTGCTGATGTGATAATAGTCTCTAATGTCCTGGTGTGCCAGTAGTCTTTAATGTGCTGATGTGACAAAATGAAGTACTCCAGAATATCTTTGAATAAGTTCACATAAATCTCAAAATCATCAATTCAACAGTCTATGAGCAATATAATCCAATGAATATTTTACATAAATCCTCTCTGAATTTGGAATGAGTTTTCACAACTGTAATGACTCTTTAGAGACTGATGTTAAGGTCGAAGCTAAAACTTGTCCACTAAGCATGGTATATATAAAGATAGGTCACATGACTGAATATTACAGGATATTATATGGTGTATGTGACTTTAACACATAATTCTGAAGGAAATTATATATTTTTTATAAACAAAATCAACCCTGACCTCAAATTCAATCAAAAGCTTGTTTCTCAAAACCGCCTTTTAACTCAAATACTAAGTAAAGAACCTAATTCAAGGACAATATCTAAACATGTAAACCTGACACATAACATTAAGGTTTGAGCAAATATTAAAGTCAAGAAACATTTATAATTTCTTGAAATATTTATAATATTATATAAACATCATATTTAACACCTCCCCTAATAAAGAAAAAGCAAGATTTATGCAATAAAGCTTTCTTTTAAATATGCATCTAATATTATAATAACCAAAATTACATAGGAAGATGTTTTATGATACTGAACTTAATTACATAAAGCAATATAATACTTCTATGCACATGAGAGTGCATATGCGATCACATTGTCTTTTCCACCAATGTGTCTAATATCAATCTTATATTCCTCAATCTCAACAATCTCCGATTTTTTATCTTTCATTTTGTTGATGAAAAAAAAGGGGATTATGATCACTGTATACAATAAATAATCGGAGAAGGAGCCGAGGTAACATACACCTCAAAAGGTTGTAAAGATAATATCAAAGCCAAACAATCCTTCTCAGTTGTGGAATAATTTTTCTGGTGCTTGTTTAGTTTTCTAGAAAAATATTGCTGTAATTTCTGCAGTAAAAACTGAGATTTTATTCGGTAAACGGCTCGAGATGGTGCTACGGTGTGTTGCAAAGGCCGATCCAACTTTGGCTCCATTATTCAAAAAGTCTGTATACGGGGACGAATGGCTACAATTGGAGGTTCTGATTTCATAGAATGTACTTTGTAAATGGGGACGATAAGGCCACCCAGCGCAGAAACAATGATAATAATGAAAAAACATCACCTAGAAAAACCTGTAAAAGGAAATGGAATACAAGTATGTAAACAATCCCACTCGACGGGCTATATCAACAGATGAAATATTCCAAAGGCTACACTGACGAACGGGGATAGTTTGGTCAATAGTTTTGTCTCGCACAGAGACTAGACAAACGTAAAACATGGAAATGTCAAATCTGACGATTCTTCATCGGAGTCAGACACCGATTTTGGTCATTTTCCGGTAGGTTTGGTTAGGCTTTCATTACCCACTGTAAATAGGAGAAAACAAATCATAACCCGAGATCCCCACCCGCCACGGAGTCCAACAAGGGGACACTTTAACGGTATTGCGACCACGCACTCAAGTGCCAAAACTGAACACGAGATATATTCGGCAGGTTAAATGGCCTCTCGACTGAGTCGGAAACAGGTTAATGGAAAGTAGTTTTGGTAGCTTTATCTGCCTTTTCATTACCCTTTATGCCAATATAACTCGGTAGGTAAGAGTATAGAATAATTTTCCCAGACTGTACGAGAACATCGTGTCTTTATCTCCCGAATCGTCTGTATACAGGGACGTATCGCTACGATAGAAGGCTCTGATTTAATTTAATTTAATCTGAAAAAGGATAGGATTTCTTGAAGATCTTTTTAATCTCAACGGTCAAATGTGTTTGGGATGTTTGCAAACCCCGGTGGTAATTTGGGAATACAGAATTTTGCAATATTTCCAACATTGATTGTTTGATGTTTCTAAGCAAGGACAAATTTGTATGCCTAAAGGAGAAATGGAGTTTGGCTTCTGGACGCATAAGGTTTGATATTGGGGCCTAAACACTACATCATAGGCGTGGTTAGATAGATTATAAGATTGTATAGTAGAATACTGAAGAGCCCGTTCGATCATCATAGATAAAGTGATGGCTCAATTGTCTCAACATAGTCTTTCCGAAGGGAAAGTTCTGGTGGCCGGACAATTCGGTGTGGACAATTTGGAGCGGACAATTTGAAGCGGACGATTCGGCGAAAGCAAAAAGGACAATATGGAGGAGGAAATTTCGGAGCAAGACAATTCGGATTTGGGGCTATTCAAACAAATCAAAACCATAGATGAATTGATTAGATGATTATAAATCAGTTGCTCAAATTGATGTTTGATGTTTACACTACCAGCTCCAGTATTAGAACAGTCTGTATATGGGGACGTATGGCTACGATAGGAGGTTCTGATTTCATTGAATGCACTTTGCAAATGGAGACGATTTGCTGAGGACATGTAGAATTCCCAAAGGTGAAATATTATTTTGGAAGGTTTTGATAACCAGGGATTTAATGAGGAAATGTTCTGAATCCATAAGGGAAAATGGATGCTCCGTTCTTCAAAACTTATCATTCAGGAATCAGATTGCCTGGAGATGGTTAACAGGATGGACTTTGTGCAAGGGAGGAAGAATTATATGAAGCTATGAAGGACTGGGCACACAATGATTGTGCTCGAAGAAATCTTCAACCAAGCGATGAGAACATGAGAGGAATGCGGTGAAAACATGAATGCTTTGTGGTCGTAACAATCTCATTCAATATGCACTGATAGATGGAAAGTATTTTGCGGACACAGTGGCTGTAGATGACGTCTTGATCTCAGACGATAATAATGAGTTTGGGTTTTACGGCGCATCAGCACAATAAGGCCACCCAGCATAGAAACAATGATAATAATGAAAGAACATGACCTAGAAGAACCTGTAGAAAGAAAGGGAATCCAGGTATGTAAAGAATCCCAATCAGCGGGCAATATCAACAGATGAAATATTCTAAAAGGTACAAATATCACACAAGGTATTTCAAATCAAGAAACCATGATGTACTGCTTACATCACTCAGACGATTCAGCAAGTTATGTTTCGTTGTAAATATTTGTCTTCATAGTGTCCATACTTTTGACACTTGAAGCAACGAAGAAGATTTGCTATATATACTTCAATATTTGCTTGCACAAATCCAGCTTCTACTAACTTTGGAATTGTTGGAATGGTAAATGTGAGAAAATGGTCTTGCAGTCCTACCGTTTCCCGTTGCGTTTTATTTGGATTCTGTGGACAACGGTAACACCTTAGCTCTTCATTTCTTCAAGTGTATGGTAGCTGGTGACTTCTGCCAAGTCACGACAATGAATCACACCTTCCGAGGAGTTCAACGAATTGTGTGAATATGTTTTGACCTAGATATCAAAGAACCTCTTTATTTTCCGAATGCTTTCCGGCTCAGATCTTTTGTCACATTCGATCAACAAAGCTACAGATCGTAACTTCTTCACTAACTTTGGTGATTCAACCAGTCAAAGGATAGTCTTCTCATTGACGAAATGGAATAGTTTGGTCAATAGTTTTGTCTTGTTAGAGACTCGACAAACATAAAGCATGAAAATGTCAAATTGGACGATTCTTCATCGGAGTCAGACACCAGTTTGTCTAGTTTTCCGGTAGGTTTGCTTAGGCCTTCATTACCCACTGTAAATATGAGAAAATAAAATCATAACTCGTACTCCCCACCCGTCACGGAGTCCAACAAGGTGACACATCAACGATATGGCAACCAAGCACTCAAGTGCCAGATTTGAATATGTGGTATACTCGATAGGTAAATGAGCCTCTCGATTGAGCCGTTAAGCCACCGCCTTCTAGGAACCTTTCAAAAAAAGAGTTTTAAGAAACACTGAAATGGGTGAACGGTGGTATCAGTGGAGATACAAAAAGATAGAAGTAGAAGTGATACAAGAGACTGCATAGGGGTTGGTGTGACCAGCTGATCTAAAAGACCAGGCCCTCTGATCACACGTCAAGCTGAAGTTGAAACCAATGTCGTGTATTGCATCATAGAAGCAAACGTCGCCCTCTCTTCTACTCAACTACCAAGATCCTCTCCTCCACCGACATGGCATAATACCACCTCATCTGTCAGATTTGTTCTATACGAGGGATACCATTTACCAATAGTGGCTTTGATGTTTTTAAATTTGTGGGGTTTTCATTTCACATATTGAGCCAAGGATGACGATCATGCTCATTTATAAAATATTTGAAGTCAGTATATGGAATATTCCATTCGGAAACAGGTTAATGGAGGGTAGTTTTGGTAGCTTTATCTGCCTTTTCATTACCCTTTATGCCAATATAACTAGGTAGGTAAGATTATAGAATAATTTTCCCAGACTTTATGAGAATATCGTGTTTTGTAATATTTGGGATATTAACGGGTCGTCAGATGTAAGATTATGCAAGGTTTTCAACGTGGAAAGGGAATCGGAAAAGATGAAGTTTTTTGTTGTTTTAGAGGTTTCAGTGTAGTTCAATGATTTGAGTATGGCTGTAATTTCTGTAGTAAAAATGTAAACCTTATCCAGTAATCGGCTCTGAGTGGCGTCATGGGATGTTTAATTGGCAGCTCCAACTTTGTCTTCATCTCCCGAATTGTCTGTATACAGGGACGTATCGCTACGATAGAAGGCTCTGACTTCATTTAATTTACTCTGAAAAAGGATAGGATTTCTTGAAGATCTTTTTAATCTCAACGGTCAAATGTGTTTGGGAGGTTTGTATAACCACGGTCGTAATTTGGGAATACAGAATTTTGCAATATTTCCAACAATGATTGTTTGATGTTCCTAAGTGAGGACGAATTTGTATGCCAAAAGGTGGAGGCTTATGGACGTATAAGGTTTGGTATTGGGGCCTAAACACTACATCATAGGCGTGGTTAGATGGATTAGAATATAGTTTAGTAGAATACTGAAGAGTCTATTCGATCAACATAGATAAAGTGATGGCTCACTTGTCTCAATATAGTCTTTCCGAAGGGAAAGTTCTGGTGACCGGACAATTCGGTGTGGACAATTTGGAGCGGACAATTCACAGCGGATAATTTGAAGCGGACGATTCGGCGCCAGCAAAAAGGACAATATAGAGGAGGAAATTTCGGAGCAAGACAATTCGGATCAAGCTAATTTGGGGCTATTCAAACAAATCAAAACCATAGATGAATTGATTAGATGATTATAAATCAGTTGCTCAAATTGATGTTTGATGTTTACACTACCTGCTCCAGTATTAGAACAGTCTGTATATGGGGACGTATGGCTACGATAGGAGGTTCTGATTTCATTGAACGCACTTTGCAAATGGAGACGATTTGCTGAGGTCATGTAGAATTCCCAAAGGTGAAATATTATTTTGGAAGGTTTTGATAACCAAGGATTTAATGAGGAAATGTTCTGAATCCATAAGGGAAAATGGATGCTCCGTTCTTCAAAACTTGTCATTCAGGAATCAGATTGCGTGGAGATGGTTAACAGGATGGACTTTGTGCAAGGGAGGAAGAATTATATGAAGCTATGAAGGACTGGGCACACAATGATTGTGCTCGAAGAAATCTTCAACCAAGCGATGAGAACATGAGAGGAATGCGCTGAAAACATGAATGCTTTGTGGTCGTAACAATCTCATTCAATATGCACTGATAGATGGAAAGTATTTTGCGGACACAGTGGCTGTAGATGACGTCTTGATCTCAGACGATAATAATGAGTTTGGGTTTTACGGCGCATCAGCACAATAAGGCCACCCAGCATAGAAACAATGATAATAATGAAAGAACATGACCTAGAAGAACCTGTAGAAAGAAAGGGAATCCAGGTATGTAAAGAATCCCAATCAGCGGGCAATATCAACAGATGAAATATTCTAAAAGGTACAAATATCACACAAGGTATTTCAAATCAAGAAACCATGATGTACTGCTTACATCACTCAGACGATTCAGCAAGTTATGTTTCGTTGTAAATATTTGTCTTCATAGTGTCCATACTTTTGACACTTGAAGCAACGAAGAAGATTGGCTATATATACTTCAACATTTGCTTGCACAAATCCAGCTTCTACTAACTTTGGAATTGTTGGAATGGTAAATGTGAGAAAATTGTCTTGCAGTCCTACCGTTTCCCGTTGCGTTTTATTTGGATTCTGTGGACAACGGTAACACCTTAGCTCTTCATTTCTTCAAGTGTATGGTAGCTGGTGACTTCTGCCAAGTCACGACAATGAATCACACCTTCCGAGGAGTTCAACGAATTGTGTGAATATGTTTTGACCTAGATATCAAAGAACCTCTTTATTTTCCGAATGCTTTCCGGCTCAGATCTTTTGTCACATTCGATCAACAAAGCTACAGATCGTAACTTCTTCACTAACTTTGGTGATTCAACCAGTCAAAGGATAGTCTTCTCATTGACGAAATGGAATAGTTTGGTCAATAGTTTTGTCTTGTTAGAGACTCGACAAACATAAAGCATGAAAATGTCAAATTGGACGATTCTTTATCGGAGTCAGACACCAGTTTGTCTAGTTTTCCGGTAGGTTTGCTTAGGCCTTCATTACCCACTGTAAATATGAGAAAATAAAATCATAACTCGTACTCCCCACCCGTCACGGAGTCCAACAAGGTGACACATCAACGATATGGCAACCAAGCACTCAAGTGCCAGATTTGAATATGTGGTATACTCGATAGGTAAATGAGCCTCTCGATTGAGCCGTTAAGCCACCGCCTTCTAGGAACCTTTCAAAAGAAGAGTTTTAAGAAACACTGAAATGGGTGAACGGTGGTATCAGTGGAGATACAAAAAGATAGAAGTAGAAGTGATACAAGAGACTGCATAGGGGTTGGTGTGACCAGCTGATCTAAAAGACCAGGCCCTCTGATCACACGTCAAGCTGAAGTTGAAACCAATGTCGTGTATTGCATCATAGAAGCAAACGTCGCCCTCTCTTCTACTCAACTACCAAGATCCTCTCCTCCACCGACATGGCATAATACCACCTCATCTGTCAGATTTGTTCTATACGAGGGATACCATTTACCAATAGTGGCTTTGATGTTTTTAAATTTGTGGGGTTTTCATTTCACATATTGAGCCAAGGATGACGATCATGCTCATTTATAAAATATTTGAAGTCAGTATATGGAATATTCCATTCGGAAACAGGTTAATGGAGGGTAGTTTTGGTAGCTTTATCTGCCTTTTCATTACCCTTTATGCCAATATAACTAGGTAGGTAAGATTATAGAATAATTTTCCCAGACTTTATGAGAATATCGTGTTTTGTAATATTTGGGATATTAACGGGTCGTCAGATGTAAGATTATGCAAGGTTTTCAACGTGGAAAGGGAATCGGAAAAGATGAAGTTTTTTGTTGTTTTAGAGGTTTCAGTGTAGTTCAATGATTTGAGTATGGCTGTAATTTCTGTAGTAAAAATGTAAACCTTATCCAGTAATCGGCTCTGAGTGGCGTCATGGGATGTTTAATTGGCAGCTCCAACTTTGTCTTCATCTCCCGAATTGTCTGTATACAGGGACGTATCGCTACGATAGAAGGCTCTGACTTCATTTAATTTACTCTGAAAAAGGATAGGATTTCTTGAAGATCTTTTTAATCTCAACGGTCAAATGTGTTTGGGAGGTTTGTATAACCACGGTCGTAATTTGGGAATACAGAATTTTGCAATATTTCCAACAATGATTGTTTGATGTTCCTAAGTGAGGACGAATTTGTATGCCAAAAGGTGGAGGCTTATGGACGTATAAGGTTTGGTATTGGGGCCTAAACACTACATCATAGGCGTGGTTAGATGGATTAGAATATAGTTTAGTAGAATACTGAAGAGTCTATTCGATCAACATAGATAAAGTGATGGCTCACTTGTCTCAATATAGTCTTTCCGAAGGGAAAGTTCTGGTGACCGGACAATTCGGTGTGGACAATTTGGAGCGGACAATTCACAGCGGATAATTTGAAGCGGACGATTCGGCGCCAGCAAAAAGGACAATATAGAGGAGGAAATTTCGGAGCAAGACAATTCGGATCAAGCTAATTTGGGGCTATTCAAACAAATCAAAACCATAGATGAATTGATTAGATGATTATAAATCAGTTGCTCAAATTGATGTTTGATGTTTACACTACCTGCTCCAGTATTAGAACAGTCTGTATATGGGGACGTATGGCTACGATAGGAGGTTCTGATTTCATTGAACGCACTTTGCAAATGGAGACGATTTGCTGAGGTCATGTAGAATTCCCAAAGGTGAAATATTATTTTGGAAGGTTTTGATAACCAAGGATTTAATGAGGAAATGTTCTGAATCCATAAGGGAAAATGGATGCTCCGTTCTTCAAAACTTGTCATTCAGGAATCAGATTGCGTGGAGATGGTTAACAGGATGGACTTTGTGCAAGGGAGGAAGAATTATATGAAGCTATGAAGGACTGGGCACACAATGATTGTGCTCGAAGAAATCTTCAACCAAGCGATGAGAACATGAGAGGAATGCGCTGAAAACATGAATGCTTTGTGGTCGTAACAATCTCATTCAATATGCACTGATAGATGGAAAGTATTTTGCGGACACAGTGGCTGTAGATGACGTCTTGATCTCAGACGATAATAATGAGTTTGGGTTTTACGGCGCATCAGCACAATAAGGCCACCCAGCATAGAAACAATGATAATAATGAAAGAACATGACCTAGAAGAACCTGTAGAAAGAAAGGGAATCCAGGTATGTAAAGAATCCCAATCAGCGGGCAATATCAACAGATGAAATATTCTAAAAGGTACAAATATCACACAAGGTATTTCAAATCAAGAAACCATGATGTACTGCTTACATCACTCAGACGATTCAGCAAGTTATGTTTCGTTGTAAATATTTGTCTTCATAGTGTCCATACTTTTGACACTTGAAGCAACGAAGAAGATTGGCTATATATACTTCAACATTTGCTTGCACAAATCCAGCTTCTACTAACTTTGGAATTGTTGGAATGGTAAATGTGAGAAAATTGTCTTGCAGTCCTACCGTTTCCCGTTGCGTTTTATTTGGATTCTGTGGACAACGGTAACACCTTAGCTCTTCATTTCTTCAAGTGTATGGTAGCTGGTGACTTCTGCCAAGTCACGACAATGAATCACACCTTCCGAGGAGTTCAACGAATTGTGTGAATATGTTTTGACCTAGATATCAAAGAACCTCTTTATTTTCCGAATGCTTTCCGGCTCAGATCTTTTGTCACATTCGATCAACAAAGCTACAGATCGTAACTTCTTCACTAACTTTGGTGATTCAACCAGTCAAAGGATAGTCTTCTCATTGACGAAATGGAATAGTTTGGTCA
This sequence comes from Margaritifera margaritifera, assembly GCA_029931535.1. Taxonomy (NCBI): domain Eukaryota; kingdom Metazoa; phylum Mollusca; class Bivalvia; order Unionida; family Margaritiferidae; genus Margaritifera; species Margaritifera margaritifera. The sequence goes on along the minus strand of JAQPZY010001344.1, from coordinate 1,853,992 downwards.
ATAGTTTTGTCTTGTTAGAGACTCGACAAACATAAAGCATGAAAATGTCAAATTGGACGATTCTTTCATCGGAGTCAGACACCAGTTTGTCTAGTTTTCCGGTAGGTTTGCTTAGGCCTTCATTACCCACTGTAAATATGAGAAAATAAAATCATAACTCGTACTCCCCACCCGTCACGGAGTCCAACAAGGTGACACATCAACGATATGGCAACCAAGCACTCAAGTGCCAGATTTGAATATGTGGTATACTCGATAGGTAAATGAGCCTCTCGATTGAGCCGTTAAGCCACCGCCTTCTAGGAACCTTTCAAAAGAAGAGTTTTAAGAAACACTGAAATGGGTGAACGGTGGTATCAGTGGAGATACAAAAAGATAGAAGTAGAAGTGATACAAGAGACTGCATAGGGGTTGGTGTGACCAGCTGATCTAAAAGACCAGGCCCTCTGATCACACGTCAAGCTGAAGTTGAAACCAATGTCGTGTATTGCATCATAGAAGCAAACGTCGCCCTCTCTTCTACTCAACTACCAAGATCCTCTCCTCCACCGACATGGCATAATACCACCTCATCTGTCAGATTTGTTCTATACGAGGGATACCATTTACCAATAGTGGCTTTGATGTTTTTAAATTTGTGGGGTTTTCATTTCACATATTGAGCCAAGGATGACGATCATGCTCATTTATAAAATATTTGAAGTCAGTATATGGAATATTCCATTCGGAAACAGGTTAATGGAGGGTAGTTTTGGTAGCTTTATCTGCCTTTTCATTACCCTTTATGCCAATATAACTAGGTAGGTAAGATTATAGAATAATTTTCCCAGACTTTATGAGAATATCGTGTTTTGTAATATTTGGGATATTAACGGGTCGTCAGATGTAAGATTATGCAAGGTTTTCAACGTGGAAAGGGAATCGGAAAAGATGAAGTTTTTTGTTGTTTTAGAGGTTTCAGTGTAGTTCAATGATTTGAGTATGGCTGTAATTTCTGTAGTAAAAATGTAAACCTTATCCAGTAATCGGCTCTGAGTGGCGTCATGGGATGTTTAATTGGCAGCTCCAACTTTGTCTTCATCTCCCGAATTGTCTGTATACAGGGACGTATCGCTACGATAGAAGGCTCTGACTTCATTTAATTTACTCTGAAAAAGGATAGGATTTCTTGAAGATCTTTTTAATCTCAACGGTCAAATGTGTTTGGGAGGTTTGTATAACCACGGTCGTAATTTGGGAATACAGAATTTTGCAATATTTCCAACAATGATTGTTTGATGTTCCTAAGTGAGGACGAATTTGTATGCCAAAAGGTGGAGGCTTATGGACGTATAAGGTTTGGTATTGGGGCCTAAACACTACATCATAGGCGTGGTTAGATGGATTAGAATATAGTTTAGTAGAATACTGAAGAGTCTATTCGATCAACATAGATAAAGTGATGGCTCACTTGTCTCAATATAGTCTTTCCGAAGGGAAAGTTCTGGTGACCGGACAATTCGGTGTGGACAATTTGGAGCGGACAATTCACAGCGGATAATTTGAAGCGGACGATTCGGCGCCAGCAAAAAGGACAATATAGGAGGAGGAAATTTCGGAGCAAGACAATTCGGATCAAGCTAATTTGGGGCTATTCAAACAAATCAAAACCATAGATGAATTGATTAGATGATTATAAATCAGTTGCTCAAATTGATGTTTGATGTTTACACTACCTGCTCCAGTATTAGAACAGTCTGTATATGGGGACGTATGGCTACGATAGGAGGTTCTGATTTCATTGAACGCACTTTGCAAATGGAGACGATTTGCTGAGGTCATGTAGAATTCCCAAAGGTGAAATATTATTTTGGAAGGTTTTGATAACCAAGGATTTAATGAGGAAATGTTCTGAATCCATAAGGGAAAATGGATGCTCCGTTCTTCAAAACTTGTCATTCAGGAATCAGATTGCGTGGAGATGGTTAACAGGATGGACTTTGTGCAAGGGAGGAAGAATTATATGAAGCTATGAAGGACTGGGCACACAATGATTGTGCTCGAAGAAATCTTCAACCAAGCGATGAGAACATGAGAGGAATGCGCTGAAAACATGAATGCTTTGTGGTCGTAACAATCTCATTCAATATGCACTGATAGATGGAAAGTATTTTGCGGACACAGTGGCTGTAGATGACGTCTTGATCTCAGACGATAATAATGAGTTTGGGTTTTACGGCGCATCAGCACAATAAGGCCACCCAGCATAGAAACAATGATAATAATGAAAGAACATGACCTAGAAGAACCTGTAGAAAGAAAGGGAATCCAGGTATGTAAAGAATCCCAATCAGCGGGCAATATCAACAGATGAAATATTCTAAAAGGTACAAATATCACACAAGGTATTTCAAATCAAGAAACCATGATGTACTGCTTACATCACTCAGACGATTCAGCAAGTTATGTTTCGTTGTAAATATTTGTCTTCATAGTGTCCATACTTTTGACACTTGAAGCAACGAAGAAGATTGGCTATATATACTTCAACATTTGCTTGCACAAATCCAGCTTCTACTAACTTTGGAATTGTTGGAATGGTAAATGTGAGAAAATTGTCTTGCAGTCCTACCGTTTCCCGTTGCGTTTTATTTGGATTCTGTGGACAACGGTAACACCTTAGCTCTTCATTTCTTCAAGTGTATGGTAGCTGGTGACTTCTGCCAAGTCACGACAATGAATCACACCTTCCGAGGAGTTCAACGAATTGTGTGAATATGTTTTGACCTAGATATCAAAGAACCTCTTTATTTTCCGAATGCTTTCCGGCTCAGATCTTTTGTCACATTCGATCAACAAAGCTACAGATCGTAACTTCTTCACTAACTTTGGTGATTCAACCAGTCAAAGGATAGTCTTCTCATTGACGAAATGGAATAGTTTGGTCAATAGTTTTGTCTTGTTAGAGACTCGACAAACATAAAGCATGAAAATGTCAAATTGGACGATTCTTTATCGGAGTCAGACACCAGTTTGTCTAGTTTTCCGGTAGGTTTGCTTAGGCCTTCATTACCCACTGTAAATATGAGAAAATAAAATCATAACTCGTACTCCCCACCCGTCACGGAGTCCAACAAGGTGACACATCAACGATATGGCAACCAAGCACTCAAGTGCCAGATTTGAATATGTGGTATACTCGATAGGTAAATGAGCCTCTCGATTGAGCCGTTAAGCCACCGCCTTCTAGGAACCTTTCAAAAGAAGAGTTTTAAGAAACACTGAAATGGGTGAACGGTGGTATCAGTGGAGATACAAAAAGATAGAAGTAGAAGTGATACAAGAGACTGCATAGGGGTTGGTGTGACCAGCTGATCTAAAAGACCAGGCCCTCTGATCACACGTCAAGCTGAAGTTGAAACCAATGTCGTGTATTGCATCATAGAAGCAAACGTCGCCCTCTCTTCTACTCAACTACCAAGATCCTCTCCTCCACCGACATGGCATAATACCACCTCATCTGTCAGATTTGTTCTATACGAGGGATACCATTTACCAATAGTGGCTTTGATGTTTTTAAATTTGTGGGGTTTTCATTTCACATATTGAGCCAAGGATGACGATCATGCTCATTTATAAAATATTTGAAGTCAGTATATGGAATATTCCATTCGGAAACAGGTTAATGGAGGGTAGTTTTGGTAGCTTTATCTGCCTTTTCATTACCCTTTATGCCAATATAACTAGGTAGGTAAGATTATAGAATAATTTTCCCAGACTTTATGAGAATATCGTGTTTTGTAATATTTGGGATATTAACGGGTCGTCAGATGTAAGATTATGCAAGGTTTTCAACGTGGAAAGGGAATCGGAAAAGATGAAGTTTTTTGTTGTTTTAGAGGTTTCAGTGTAGTTCAATGATTTGAGTATGGCTGTAATTTCTGTAGTAAAAATGTAAACCTTATCCAGTAATCGGCTCTGAGTGGCGTCATGGGATGTTTAATTGGCAGCTCCAACTTTGTCTTCATCTCCCGAATTGTCTGTATACAGGGACGTATCGCTACGATAGAAGGCTCTGACTTCATTTAATTTACTCTGAAAAAGGATAGGATTTCTTGAAGATCTTTTTAATCTCAACGGTCAAATGTGTTTGGGAGGTTTGTATAACCACGGTCGTAATTTGGGAATACAGAATTTTGCAATATTTCCAACAATGATTGTTTGATGTTCCTAAGTGAGGACGAATTTGTATGCCAAAAGGTGGAGGCTTATGGACGTATAAGGTTTGGTATTGGGGCCTAAACACTACATCATAGGCGTGGTTAGATGGATTAGAATATAGTTTAGTAGAATACTGAAGAGTCTATTCGATCAACATAGATAAAGTGATGGCTCACTTGTCTCAATATAGTCTTTCCGAAGGGAAAGTTCTGGTGACCGGACAATTCGGTGTGGACAATTTGGAGCGGACAATTCACAGCGGATAATTTGAAGCGGACGATTCGGCGCCAGCAAAAAGGACAATATAGAGGAGGAAATTTCGGAGCAAGACAATTCGGATCAAGCTAATTTGGGGCTATTCAAACAAATCAAAACCATAGATGAATTGATTAGATGATTATAAATCAGTTGCTCAAATTGATGTTTGATGTTTACACTACCTGCTCCAGTATTAGAACAGTCTGTATATGGGGACGTATGGCTACGATAGGAGGTTCTGATTTCATTGAACGCACTTTGCAAATGGAGACGATTTGCTGAGGTCATGTAGAATTCCCAAAGGTGAAATATTATTTTGGAAGGTTTTGATAACCAAGGATTTAATGAGGAAATGTTCTGAATCCATAAGGGAAAATGGATGCTCCGTTCTTCAAAACTTGTCATTCAGGAATCAGATTGCGTGGAGATGGTTAACAGGATGGACTTTGTGCAAGGGAGGAAGAATTATATGAAGCTATGAAGGACTGGGCACACAATGATTGTGCTCGAAGAAATCTTCAACCAAGCGATGAGAACATGAGAGGAATGCGCTGAAAACATGAATGCTTTGTGGTCGTAACAATCTCATTCAATATGCACTGATAGATGGAAAGTATTTTGCGGACACAGTGGCTGTAGATGACGTCTTGATCTCAGACGATAATAATGAGTTTGGGTTTTACGGCGCATCAGCACAATAAGGCCACCCAGCATAGAAACAATGATAATAATGAAAGAACATGACCTAGAAGAACCTGTAGAAAGAAAGGGAATCCAGGTATGTAAAGAATCCCAATCAGAGGGCAATATCAACAGATGAAATATTCTAAAAGGTACAAATATCACACAAGGTATTTCAAATCAAGAAACCATGATGTACTGCTTACATCACTCAGACGATTCAGCAAGTTATGTTTCGTTGTAAATATTTGTCTTCATAGTGTCCATACTTTTGACACTTGAAGCAACGAAGAAGATTGGCTATATATACTTCAACATTTGCTTGCACAAATCCAGCTTCTACTAACTTTGGAATTGTTGGAATGGTAAATGTGAGAAAATTGTCTTGCAGTCCTACCGTTTCCCGTTGCGTTTTATTTGGATTCTGTGGACAACGGTAACACCTTAGCTCTTCATTTCTTCAAGTGTATGGTAGCTGGTGACTTCTGCCAAGTCACGACAATGAATCACACCTTCCGAGGAGTTCAACGAATTGTGTGAATATGTTTTGACCTAGATATCAAAGAACCTCTTTATTTTCCGAATGCTTTCCGGCTCAGATCTTTTGTCACATTCGATCAACAAAGCTACAGATCGTAACTTCTTCACTAACTTTGGTGATTCAACCAGTCAAAGGATAGTCTTCTCATTGACGAAATGGAATAGTTTGGTCAATAGTTTTGTCTTGTTAGAGACTCGACAAACATAAAGCATGAAAATGTCAAATTGGACGATTCTTTATCGGAGTCAGACACCAGTTTGTCTAGTTTTCCGGTAGGTTTGCTTAGGCCTTCATTACCCACTGTAAATATGAGAAAATAAAATCATAACTCGTACTCCCCACCCGTCACGGAGTCCAACAAGGTGACACATCAACGATATGGCAACCAAGCACTCAAGTGCCAGATTTGAATATGTGGTATACTCGATAGGTAAATGAGCCTCTCGATTGAGCCGTTAAGCCACCGCCTTCTAGGAACCTTTCAAAAGAAGAGTTTTAAGAAACACTGAAATGGGTGAACGGTGGTATCAGTGGAGATACAAAAAGATAGAAGTAGAAGTGATACAAGAGACTGCATAGGGGTTGGTGTGACCAGCTGATCTAAAAGACCAGGCCCTCTGATCACACGTCAAGCTGAAGTTGAAACCAATGTCGTGTATTGCATCATAGAAGCAAACGTCGCCCTCTCTTCTACTCAACTACCAAGATCCTCTCCTCCACCGACATGGCATAATACCACCTCATCTGTCAGATTTGTTCTATACGAGGGATACCATTTACCAATAGTGGCTTTGATGTTTTTAAATTTGTGGGGTTTTCATTTCACATATTGAGCCAAGGATGACGATCATGCTCATTTATAAAATATTTGAAGTCAGTATATGGAATATTCCATTCGGAAACAGGTTAATGGAGGGTAGTTTTGGTAGCTTTATCTGCCTTTTCATTACCCTTTATGCCAATATAACTAGGTAGGTAAGATTATAGAATAATTTTCCCAGACTTTATGAGAATATCGTGTTTTGTAATATTTGGGATATTAACGGGTCGTCAGATGTAAGATTATGCAAGGTTTTCAACGTGGAAAGGGAATCGGAAAAGATGAAGTTTTTTGTTGTTTTAGAGGTTTCAGTGTAGTTCAATGATTTGAGTATGGCTGTAATTTCTGTAGTAAAAATGTAAACCTTATCCAGTAATCGGCTCTGAGTGGCGTCATGGGATGTTTAATTGGCAGCTCCAACTTTGTCTTCATCTCCCGAATTGTCTGTATACAGGGACGTATCGCTACGATAGAAGGCTCTGACTTCATTTAATTTACTCTGAAAAAGGATAGGATTTCTTGAAGATCTTTTTAATCTCAACGGTCAAATGTGTTTGGGAGGTTTGTATAACCACGGTCGTAATTTGGGAATACAGAATTTTGCAATATTTCCAACAATGATTGTTTGATGTTCCTAAGTGAGGACGAATTTGTATGCCAAAAGGTGGAGGCTTATGGACGTATAAGGTTTGGTATTGGGGCCTAAACACTACATCATAGGCGTGGTTAGATGGATTAGAATATAGTTTAGTAGAATACTGAAGAGTCTATTCGATCAACATAGATAAAGTGATGGCTCACTTGTCTCAATATAGTCTTTCCGAAGGGAAAGTTCTGGTGACCGGACAATTCGGTGTGGACAATTTGGAGCGGACAATTCACAGCGGATAATTTGAAGCGGACGATTCGGCGCCAGCAAAAAGGACAATATGGAGGAGGAAATTTCGGAGCAAGACAATTCGGATCAAGCTAATTTGGGGCTATTCAAACAAATCAAAACCATAGATGAATTGATTAGATGATTATAAATCAGTTGCTCAAATTGATGTTTGATGTTTACACTACCTGCTCCAGTATTAGAACAGTCTGTATATGGGGACGTATGGCTACGATAGGAGGTTCTGATTTCATTGAACGCACTTTGCAAATGGAGACGATTTGCTGAGGTCATGTAGAATTCCCAAAGGTGAAATATTATTTTGGAAGGTTTTGATAACCAAGGATTTAATGAGGAAATGTTCTGAATCCATAAGGGAAAATGGATGCTCCGTTCTTCAAAACTTGTCATTCAGGAATCAGATTGCGTGGAGATGGTTAACAGGATGGACTTTGTGCAAGGGAGGAAGAATTATATGAAGCTATGAAGGACTGGGCACACAATGATTGTGCTCGAAGAAATCTTCAACCAAGCGATGAGAACATGAGAGGAATGCGCTGAAAACATGAATGCTTTGTGGTCGTAACAATCTCATTCAATATGCACTGATAGATGGAAAGTATTTTGCGGACACAGTGGCTGTAGATGACGTCTTGATCTCAGACGATAATAATGAGTTTGGGTTTTACGGCGCATCAGCACAATAAGGCCACCCAGCATAGAAACAATGATAATAATGAAAGAACATGACCTAGAAGAACCTGTAGAAAGAAAGGGAATCCAGGTATGTAAAGAATCCCAATCAGAGGGCAATATCAACAGATGAAATATTCTAAAAGGTACAAATATCACACAAGGTATTTCAAATCAAGAAACCATGATGTACTGCTTACATCACTCAGACGATTCAGCAAGTTATGTTTCGTTGTAAATATTTGTCTTCATAGTGTCCATACTTTTGACACTTGAAGCAACGAAGAAGATTGGCTATATATACTTCAACATTTGCTTGCACAAATCCAGCTTCTACTAACTTTGGAATTGTTGGAATGGTAAATGTGAGAAAATTGTCTTGCAGTCCTACCGTTTCCCGTTGCGTTTTATTTGGATTCTGTGGACAACGGTAACACCTTAGCTCTTCATTTCTTCAAGTGTATGGTAGCTGGTGACTTCTGCCAAGTCACGACAATGAATCACACCTTCCGAGGAGTTCAACGAATTGTGTGAATATGTTTTGACCTAGATATCAAAGAACCTCTTTATTTTCCGAATGCTTTCCGGCTCAGATCTTTTGTCACATTCGATCAACAAAGCTACAGATCGTAACTTCTTCACTAACTTTGGTGATTCAACCAGTCAAAGGATAGTCTTCTCATTGACGAAATGGAATAGTTTGGTCAATAGTTTTGTCTTGTTAGAGACTCGACAAACATAAAGCATGAAAATGTCAAATTGGACGATTCTTTATCGGAGTCAGACACCAGTTTGTCTAGTTTTCCGGTAGGTTTGCTTAGGCCTTCATTACCCACTGTAAATATGAGAAAATAAAATCATAACTCGTACTCCCCACCCGTCACGGAGTCCAACAAGGTGACACATCAACGATATGGCAACCAAGCACTCAAGTGCCAGATTTGAATATGTGGTATACTCGATAGGTAAATGAGCCTCTCGATTGAGCCGTTAAGCCACCGCCTTCTAGGAACCTTTCAAAAGAAGAGTTTTAAGAAACACTGAAATGGGTGAACGGTGGTATCAGTGGAGATACAAAAAGATAGAAGTAGAAGTGATACAAGAGACTGCATAGGGGTTGGTGTGACCAGCTGATCTAAAAGACCAGGCCCTCTGATCACACGTCAAGCTGAAGTTGAAACCAATGTCGTGTATTGCATCATAGAAGCAAACGTCGCCCTCTCTTCTACTCAACTACCAAGATCCTCTCCTCCACCGACATGGCATAATACCACCTCATCTGTCAGATTTGTTCTATACGAGGGATACCATTTACCAATAGTGGCTTTGATGTTTTTAAATTTGTGGGGTTTTCATTTCACATATTGAGCCAAGGATGACGATCATGCTCATTTATAAAATATTTGAAGTCAGTATATGGAATATTCCATTCGGAAACAGGTTAATGGAGGGTAGTTTTGGTAGCTTTATCTGCCTTTTCATTACCCTTTATGCCAATATAACTAGGTAGGTAAGATTATAGAATAATTTTCCCAGACTTTATGAGAATATCGTGTTTTGTAATATTTGGGATATTAACGGGTCGTCAGATGTAAGATTATGCAAGGTTTTCAACGTGGAAAGGGAATCGGAAAAGATGAAGTTTTTTGTTGTTTTAGAGGTTTCAGTGTAGTTCAATGATTTGAGTATGGCTGTAATTTCTGTAGTAAAAATGTAAACCTTATCCAGTAATCGGCTCTGAGTGGCGTCATGGGATGTTTAATTGGCAGCTCCAACTTTGTCTTCATCTCCCGAATTGTCTGTATACAGGGACGTATCGCTACGATAGAAGGCTCTGACTTCATTTAATTTACTCTGAAAAAGGATAGGATTTCTTGAAGATCTTTTTAATCTCAACGGTCAAATGTGTTTGGGAGGTTTGTATAACCACGGTCGTAATTTGGGAATACAGAATTTTGCAATATTTCCAACAATGATTGTTTGATGTTCCTAAGTGAGGACGAATTTGTATGCCAAAAGGTGGAGGCTTATGGACGTATAAGGTTTGGTATTGGGGCCTAAACACTACATCATAGGCGTGGTTAGATGGATTAGAATATAGTTTAGTAGAATACTGAAGAGTCTATTCGATCAACATAGATAAAGTGATGGCTCACTTGTCTCAATATAGTCTTTCCGAAGGGAAAGTTCTGGTGACCGGACAATTCGGTGTGGACAATTTGGAGCGGACAATTCACAGCGGATAATTTGAAGCGGACGATTCGGCGCCAGCAAAAAGGACAATATGGAGGAGGAAATTTCGGAGCAAGACAATTCGGATCAAGCTAATTTGGGGCTATTCAAACAAATCAAAACCATAGATGAATTGATTAGATGATTATAAATCAGTTGCTCAAATTGATGTTTGATGTTTACACTACCTGCTCCAGTATTAGAACAGTCTGTATATGGGGACGTATGGCTACGATAGGAGGTTCTGATTTCATTGAACGCACTTTGCAAATGGAGACGATTTGCTGAGGTCATGTAGAATTCCCAAAGGTGAAATATTATTTTGGAAGGTTTTGATAACCAAGGATTTAATGAGGAAATGTTCTGAATCCATAAGGGAAAATGGATGCTCCGTTCTTCAAAACTTGTCATTCAGGAATCAGATTGCGTGGAGATGGTTAACAGGATGGACTTTGTGCAAGGGAGGAAGAATTATATGAAGCTATGAAGGACTGGGCACACAATGATTGTGCTCGAAGAAATCTTCAACCAAGCGATGAGAACATGAGAGGAATGCGCTGAAAACATGAATGCTTTGTGGTCGTAACAATCTCATTCAATATGCACTGATAGATGGAAAGTATTTTGCGGACACAGTGGCTGTAGATGACGTCTTGATCTCAGACGATAATAATGAGTTTGGGTTTTACGGCGCATCAGCACAATAAGGCCACCCAGCATAGAAACAATGATAATAATGAAAGAACATGACCTAGAAGAACCTGTAGAAAGAAAGGGAATCCAGGTATGTAAAGAATCCCAATCAGAGGGCAATATCAACAGATGAAATATTCTAAAAGGTACAAATATCACACAAGGTATTTCAAATCAAGAAACCATGATGTACTGCTTACATCACTCAGACGATTCAGCAAGTTATGTTTCGTTGTAAATATTTGTCTTCATAGTGTCCATACTTTTGACACTTGAAGCAACGAAGAAGATTGGCTATATATACTTCAACATTTGCTTGCACAAATCCAGCTTCTACTAACTTTGGAATTGTTGGAATGGTAAATGTGAGAAAATTGTCTTGCAGTCCTACCGTTTCCCGTTGCGTTTTATTTGGATTCTGTGGACAACGGTAACACCTTAGCTCTTCATTTCTTCAAGTGTATGGTAGCTGGTGACTTCTGCCAAGTCACGACAATGAATCACACCTTCCGAGGAGTTCAACGAATTGTGTGAATATGTTTTGACCTAGATATCAAAGAACCTCTTTATTTTCCGAATGCTTTCCGGCTCAGATCTTTTGTCACATTCGATCAACAAAGCTACAGATCGTAACTTCTTCACTAACTTTGGTGATTCAACCAGTCAAAGGATAGTCTTCTCATTGACGAAATGGAATAGTTTGGTCAATAGTTTTGTCTTGTTAGAGACTCGACAAACATAAAGCATGAAAATGTCAAATTGGACGATTCTTTATCGGAGTCAGACACCAGTTTGTCTAGTTTTCCGGTAGGTTTGCTTAGGCCTTCATTACCCACTGTAAATATGAGAAAATAAAATCATAACTCGTACTCCCCACCCGTCACGGAGTCCAACAAGGTGACACATCAACGATATGGCAACCAAGCACTCAAGTGCCAGATTTGAATATGTGGTATACTCGATAGGTAAATGAGCCTCTCGATTGAGCCGTTAAGCCACCGCCTTCTAGGAACCTTTCAAAAGAAGAGTTTTAAGAAACACTGAAATGGGTGAACGGTGGTATCAGTGGAGATACAAAAAGATAGAAGTAGAAGTGATACAAGAGACTGCATAGGGGTTGGTGTGACCAGCTGATCTAAAAGACCAGGCCCTCTGATCACACGTCAAGCTGAAGTTGAAACCAATGTCGTGTATTGCATCATAGAAGCAAACGTCGCCCTCTCTTCTACTCAACTACCAAGATCCTCTCCTCCACCGACATGGCATAATACCACCTCATCTGTCAGATTTGTTCTATACGAGGGATACCATTTACCAATAGTGGCTTTGATGTTTTTAAATTTGTGGGGTTTTCATTTCACATATTGAGCCAAGGATGACGATCATGCTCATTTATAAAATATTTGAAGTCAGTATATGGAATATTCCATTCGGAAACAGGTTAATGGAGGGTAGTTTTGGTAGCTTTATCTGCCTTTTCATTACCCTTTATGCCAATATAACTAGGTAGGTAAGATTATAGAATAATTTTCCCAGACTTTATGAGAATATCGTGTTTTGTAATATTTGGGATATTAACGGGTCGTCAGATGTAAGATTATGCAAGGTTTTCAACGTGGAAAGGGAATCGGAAAAGATGAAGTTTTTTGTTGTTTTAGAGGTTTCAGTGTAGTTCAATGATTTGAGTATGGCTGTAATTTCTGTAGTAAAAATGTAAACCTTATCCAGTAATCGGCTCTGAGTGGCGTCATGGGATGTTTAATTGGCAGCTCCAACTTTGTCTTCATCTCCCGAATTGTCTGTATACAGGGACGTATCGCTACGATAGAAGGCTCTGACTTCATTTAATTTACTCTGAAAAAGGATAGGATTTCTTGAAGATCTTTTTAATCTCAACGGTCAAATGTGTTTGGGAGGTTTGTATAACCACGGTCGTAATTTGGGAATACAGAATTTTGCAATATTTCCAACAATGATTGTTTGATGTTCCTAAGTGAGGACGAATTTGTATGCCAAAAGGTGGAGGCTTATGGACGTATAAGGTTTGGTATTGGGGCCTAAACACTACATCATAGGCGTGGTTAGATGGATTAGAATATAGTTTAGTAGAATACTGAAGAGTCTATTCGATCATCATAGATAAAGTGATGGCTCACTTGTCTCAATATAGTCTTTCCGAAGGGAAAGTTCTGGTGACCGGACAATTCGGTGTGGACAATTTGGAGCGGACAATTCACAGCGGATAATTTGAAGCGGACGATTCGGCGCCAGCAAAAAGGACAATATGGAGGAGGAAATTTCGGAGCAAGACAATTCGGATCAAGCTAATTTGGGGCTATTCAAACAAATCAAAACCATAGATGAATTGATTAGATGATTATAAATCAGTTGCTCAAATTGATGTTTGATGTTTACACTACCTGCTCCAGTATTAGAACAGTCTGTATATGGGGACGTATGGCTACGATAGGAGGTTCTGATTTCATTGAATGCACTTTGCAAATGGAGACGATTTGCTGAGGTCATGTAGAATTCCCAAAGGTGAAATATTATTTTGGAAGGTTTTGATAACCAGGGATTTAATGAGGAAATGTTCTGAATCCATAAGGGAAAATGGATGCTCCGTTCTTCAAAACTTATCATTCAGGAATCAGATTGCGTGGAGATGGTTAACAGGATGGACTTTGTGCAAGGGAGGAAGAATTATATGAAGCTATGAAGGACTGGGCACACAATGATTGTGCTCGAAGAAATCTTCAACCAAGCGATGAGAACATGAGAGGAATGCGCGAAAACATGAATGCGTTGTGGCCTTAACAATCTCATTCAATATACACTGATAGATGGAAAGTATTTTGCGGACACTGTGGCGGTAGACGACGTCTTGATCTCAGACGATGATAATGAGTTTGGGTTTTACGGCGCATCAGGACAATAAGGACACCCAGCATACAAACAAATATAAAAATGAAAGAACATGACCTAGAAGAACCTGTAAAAAGAAAGGGAATCCAGGTATGTAAAGAATCCCAATCAGCGGGCAATATCAACAGATGAAATATTCTAAAAGGCACAAATATCACACAAGGTATTTCAAATCAAGAAACCATGATGTACTGCTTAAATCACTCACACGATTCAGCAAGTTATGTTTCATTGTAAATATTTGTCTTCATAGTGTCCATACAATGAAGTCAGTATATGGAATATTCCATTCGGAAACAGGTTAATGGAGGGTAGTTTTGGTAGCTTTATCTGCCTTTTCATTACCCTTTATGCCAATATAGCTAGGTAGGCAAGAGTATAGAATAATTTTCCCAGACTTTATGAGAATATCGTGTTTTGTAATATTTGGGATATTAACGGGTTGTCAGATGTAAGATTATGCAAGGTTTTCAATGTGGAAAGGGAATCAGAAAAGATGAAGTTTTTTGTTGTTTTAGAGGTTTCAGTGTAGTTCACAGATTTGAGATTTCTTAAAGATGGGGAATATTGGGTATGCATACAGTTCAAGGCTTGCGCATTGTCAGGATAGTAGAAAAGGTACGGCTGGGTGGCTAGAAGACCACAAATGGTATGAACTAGTCACACTATGAAGCCGTGATATAATATTGGCTATTTTAAACGTCAGGTCTTTATTAGTTTGACAGGGGATTTAATTGATTTGTCTCAGCTCGAAAGAAGACCCCAGCCGCATGAAATAATTAAGGTTTGGTTCACAGGGAGATATGGTTCCAAACAAGAAACTGAAGGACTAGTCCTGAGATACGTGTGGTCTTATTTTGATTAGAGAAAGATTACATTCTTATCTTGTATTAAGTTAGAATATCTCCCTCTAGTAATAGCAACTGCTATCTCAGAACAACAAGCCAATAATAACAAATCTTCCTTACGACTTGTACATTAGGACCATACGCATCTCCTCTAATTCGGCTACGCTTCTTTGAAGGAGAGGATAAATAAATTGACGAGGCCATCAACAAGAACAAAAAAAAAAAACGAGAACTCTCAATAGAACTGCCATCAAGAAAGCTAACAAACACATCCCCTTCCTGGTAACCCCTACCCCCTCCGATTCCCAAACTTTCAACAAATTATTTGGAAGCATTGGCACCAGATCCAATCTTCCAAGCGTCCAAGGTGTATACTTCAAGAAATTCCTATGGTTAAGTACCGCAAACCTCAAATTCTCAAGGGTCATCTAGTACGTGCCAAGGTAACTTCTGACAATTGCAAAGACAAGCGCTACCTAATCTACATGCAAAATCCCCGAGACCAAATCGCTCCAAAGTTCGGCTTCAGGGGTTGGCTTTACTATCAACCAAACGTTAGACCGTAAAAAGTATGTGCCATCCAATATCTTGACGAAACCATCACTTCTGAAAAGTAGCAACTAACCACAAAAGTCAAATTTGCAATACAATCAATGGGAAACTTGGCAACCACTGCAGCTTAACAGGACAATCAATAAAGTTGCTCCAGATGCTACCGATTGGGTCGAACCAGTTGTGGACCGATACAGAGCGCATGCACAAGTAATGATACTGGATCCTGCAACTGAAAACTCGTTGGGGAAATCTGGTTTAAATGAAAATAAAATTACATTCCCAGTTCAGTCTTGTCAACATTTAGTCAGGTATTAGTATATGACGGGGAGGGGGGGGGGGCAGCGGAATGTTAACTCCATGAAGAATTTGTATGATGATGTACCATCAGAGAAAAGATCAGAACTTTGGAGGGAATGTGGAATAAATAAAATAATTTGACCATATGTTACAATCATGTTTCATTGTTACCATTATGTTTATTTTTATATATCTCTGAGATCTTTTTAACACCTTTAGCTTTTAGTTTCTAGTACTTCACGTTGACGTTTCTTTGGAAGGCTTTATCTTCCTCGAGTTACATTTGTACGTCTTCATATTTATTTTCTTAGAACGTTTGTTTTATTATATAGTCGGTGTTGTGCTGACGTGCCGTTAAACCCTATTTATTTATATGGGCTTGTGCGTTACGCTTTTAATTCGTTTTCGTAAGTTCTCTCCCTGACAAAGAGCTTTTAATAACTATGTAGTGAAAGTTACCAATATAACCAAGTCTCCTTTGCTATGACTCTGATAAAGAAGTAATGCAGTAGTGATAACAGAAAGATTCACATGTAGCCTGCACTAATGATTGGTCAGTAGTACACTTGGGTCATAGATACAAACGACTGACAGTTGTTAACAGGTTGGTTGTCTCTTTTAAACAGATCTAAATCAACACCTTTTTTTGCATGAAACGAAATAAAATCAATGAATCTTATTCACATTATTTATGAGAATCACAAATATTACACAATGGATGTGGAAAAATGGGTACATAAGATAAAGTCTATGGGAGTGAAAGTGCTCAATAACTCCAATATCAATATATGAAGTTTCATTGCAACTATCTCGGGACCTGTTTGATTATCAAAAAATATTTCTGTAATCTTTACTCCCTAACGTTTCTTTTCCAAGTCGTTCTTCCTTATCACTGACAGATTAAAGTTGCATTTGGGCTCAAAACCAGATTCTGTCAAGGTCGCGTTAGAAAAGTATAGCAATGCCCTGCATTGAAGATGGCTTGGGAATCCCGTACGCATGTCTCATCAGATACATGGAAAACACCGGTCATTATGAATAAGAGTATATGCGTCAATTACAAAACGGTGAAGGAAACTACGAAAAACTTCCATTCCGTCCATTAGCGCATCGATCTTAAAAAAGTGTGAAATCGTTCAAATAGTTTTCTTGTTCTTTTTTCTTCTTTTCATATATTAGCAGAGATTTCAATTTTAAATTAATATATTCATATTTTTGTTTAGATTTACACGCAAGTGAGGTTTGTATAATAGCTATCGATTAGTGGGTTGTTCACGGGTATTGCTCAGCTTTTCCTTAGTTTAGTTTTTTCACTTTGCAATCGTTCTTCGCTTGTACACTCTCTATCTTGAAAAAAGGGTCCCTTGATCTTGAAAGCGCTTGGCCATATTATGTCTTGCTGTAAACTCTGTCATTTTCGTTTCCTGTACATGGTTTCTTTGACAAAATTGATCTTCCGAAAGCGCTGGATTTCCAAGAGGTTCGAGAGAAATTAAATGGGAATACAAACCATCTGCACACATATTATATAACGACACAAAAGATAGTAAACAGCCCGGGAAAAAAAAGTTTCATTACGTTTCGACCGAAAGCAATGTCTTCCTAAGAGGACAATAACATACAGACAGCGACACAAGCACAAAGTGCCAAGCGTAGAACAATAAATAGCTATATTTTTGCAAAGGGGATAAAAACTGTCCATACAAATGAAGTGGTCTATACTAAAGAAAAAGAACAAGTAACACGAAGTAACTACATATCTATCAAATTACCAACATGTTCTGATGCAAGCAATCAGTATTATAAAGCTATACTCCTTGGCGTTACCAGGTTAAATACGTTACTGCAAGATGATCGTACTGACTGAATTTGAATTATAGACGTGTGCGACGAATCTCGTCATGTACGTCTGTATAGATGATCGTAGTTTCTAGGGCGCTATCTATAGATGTGCATTTTCTTTTGCCTCTAATTTTACATCCCGGATATAATGTATATTACCAGAAATCACGCTATCAGTGTATTTACATTAGAAAGGTAGCTCGTGGAAAGACGTAACAACAACAACAACAACAACAATAATAATAACTACTTGATGTCACTAGATGATAGGGAGGCTGCGCAAACTGACAAGAAAGAAACGGACTCGGGGGTTAAACAGAGCACTTTTGAACTATAGTCGTTTGTTCTAAACTAAATTCAGCATGTGTTTGCATGTACAATATTCAACATTTTCATTGTCTGTTAATCTGTAATTTGACTCGGTAGGCAGCATTTCGGGGGACTGCAGAGAGTATCAGGATAAGTTGAAATAATTCGGGAGTTTTGTGTTAACCGTGTTTCTGATACGGCTTCTGTGGTTGTTTATATTTGTTTTTATGCTGAAGTGTGGAGGAGAGGATAACAAGAAATATAGGTAGAATTTATGTGAGCAATACGATTATACAATTAATATTTTGCAAAATTGAGTCGAGGACAGTAAGGAGAACAGCAAGAATCTTAGAATGAGAAATAACACCGGAAAACGATTTGTCGATGCAGGCCACACAGGTGACAATTATATTGAGAACAATATTATGTTAATGTGAATCAAATGCTTAAATTTGTTAACAAAATGACTTTCCTAGAGCATGTGATTAAACTGCTTAGTCGCGCTTTCATTGGAATTCTACCTCTGACAAATTGGCAGCTGACTAGATTTTACCAACATACCTGGCCTTGAATGTAAAATGTTTAGCCTAAAAACCAAAACATTCCATTTCGGAGCTGAGACCGCCATAACACAGGACCCATGCAAGTCACCCACTTTGCATGGAGCCTGAGCAGCCCCAATTGGATAGAGGCCTGCATCGACTTTCGCTGTCCACCACTCTCTGTACAAACTTCAACATATGGCAGTCAGCATGTTTTTAATGTCAGCTGTTTTGCCAGCATACTGGAAGTCACAAATGCTGCACATTAGGACGTAGATGACGTTTTTACTGATACATCCTAACCCGTAGTTAATAGTGTGAGTATCTCCGCTTGATTAACTCTTGAAAGTAGTAGTCTCGAACATTTGCTTACAGTTTAGACAACATCTGTCTTACATCTATATGTTCCTGCTTTTAAACTATCATTTGAGCTAAAATTGGACCTTTTAAGTTCTTTGGTCGTCGGTAAGCGACCATAGGTGGTTCTCTGAAGACCTCTTTACGTGCAGAGGAGTCAATAACGTGCCAATGTGTCTGGACAATTTGCCTTATGTTTGGGGTATCTTGGTGATATGTTGCTTGGAAATGGATTCGGGTGATCGCAATCTTAGCTTTGTATCTCAGGAGACTGTTTTGGTCAATGGCCCTGGCTATTTCTATAACCGGATGCATATATTTTTTTGTAGCACCTTTATTTAAAATTCCATTTGAGTCTTTTGTTGAGCGTCTCCTGGTTTTAGCTGATACATGTATGCGAACACAAAGGCCGATCTGAACGTTTATGATTACATGTTTCGGATGACAGCTGATAGGTGAAAGATACTGATGTGAATTGGTTGGTTTGCAATACAGGTCATTTTAGGTGCTTTCATAGTGGACGCGTCTGTTGACGTCAGTGTGAGTTTGATGGTGGGATGGAAATAATTCTTGGTAATGTGTTCCTGCCCATTTGCTCTCCACGTCATGAATAAATCTGCACCACCTTATGGGTTTATGGGGTGCTTCATTCATGAGTTTTTACTCATGCCTCTCCATACATATATTGGTATGCAAGGGTGTCATTGCTGTACCGCTGACTTGAAGATCATGTTGGTAATTAAGTACAAGATTGTTTCTCTTGAGACCATGGTCTAACAGCTTAATAAGGTATTTGGTTGACTGTCCCACGCTTCATTTAGAGCATTCAGTATGAAATTTGTAACGAAGCTGTCAAGTTTGGTTGAACTCCTTAAGACTGTTAATGAAGTAGGATCATTAAAGAGCTTTTAAGCTATAAAATACAAGATAAACAAAAACAAAACAACCAAAAATAAACTACAGGCAAAGAAGCTTTTAAGTACATAATATTATATGCTGCCTATGCTCACGTTAGTTATTGTCGATAGTGTACCTGGATAAAGGCCGGAATCCCCAGCAATAACATTTGACACAGACAAGGGCTATAGCGTATTGCCGTCGTCTGTAAATATGGCTTGGCTAACTTCCGCATATGTATACTTTATTTCATATCATAGCTATAGATTATTTTGCCTCACAAAGTGTTAATTATGATCAAGGGCTGTGAATTTGAAACTTGTAACTCCCAATAACCGATGAAGTTGTGCAGCGTAATCATAAAAGTTATTAAATTGAATGCCTAGCGTTTTTAGATTCAAATTGTAATAATATTCACTAAATTATCGTGACAAATAATATCAAAGTAATAACGACGAATAAGGCTTGAGACCTCACTTTTTCCAGATGAATAGAATAGGGACAGGTGTCATTCAATATTCCTCAGTTTTATATGTTTCTGAATGACGGAAAATTATTCTATGCAATATTAAACTTATTAGTGTATCTATCTGCATGTAGATGATAAATTCTACATTTGTTTGCGAGTTATTTATCACGTGTATCGCGTGTGATGCTTTATGTCTGGTATGAAAGTTTTAATCTTCTGCAACTTCTGCGCACTTGCGAGCGGCATCTTTCGAGGGCTTTCATGAAATGCGATCGTGATAGACATATTAAGGATTGTGACTTTATTTTAATTCGATTGTACAAGTGGTAACATTTCACAAAAAATAACCTTGATTGTTCAGAATTTGACGAGAGGCTCCTTATATGGTTGAGAAAATAGAAGGATAGAAAGGAAACCCAGACTTTGGATGAGCAATCCGGCAGGTGCTGCAAATTGAAATCAAACAGGAGAATGCCAAATACAGCAGCAAAAACCTTATTCGTATGCTTTATGGGATCCGTTCTACAGGAGTTTTTTCTCGTCTAGGACGAAGCATGAAAAAACTATATGGGACCCGTTTTACATGAGTTTTACCTCGCCTAGGACGGCGCATGAAAATCTCGAAGTCCATAAAGCATTTCCAGGTGAAAAAAGCGTCCCTAGTCGTCTTGAAAGACTTTCTTTATTACTGGAAACTATTGGCGGACATATCCAATCTTGAACCAACTGTTGATTATGAACAAAGGGTCAAATATCTTCAAGCGGTATTTTTCCCACGCGTATTACAAAATAGTCAAAAGGATTGCACTTGTAGGCACTTTGCAAAAGGAGTCAGATTGACACGAAAATTGTACATACTCTGTTAGATTTTTACAAATGAGGTAGAAGCTTGCTCTTGGATCCCATAATTCTCGTGAACCGCACACGTGTGACTGACTCGGGCGTGATCCCTATCGAGACCTCTATCAGTGATCATGAAGACACCTTTGTCGTTATAGATACACCTGTTAAAGTTAAGCGTACTGGTAATAAAGATTTTTGGATTCGCAAAGCAGTGAATTTTGATAGATTACGTGATCTTGTTAAAATTACATACTATGATCAACTGTTTAAGGACGATACTACTGTTGATCAGGCATGCAAAACGTTTACATCTACTCTTATAAATCTTGCTTAAAATCGTAACCCAATAAATCAAAGTCACGATTAGACCCGATGATAAACCGTGGTTTACATAAGAATTGAGGCGAGAGATGAGAAAAGGACAGGTTGAAGACTAAAGCCCTCCGAACCAAAGCACAACCCGTTATCAAAAATATAATAACCAGAGTAACAGAATTACTAATCTAAAAAAAGCAATTTAGGAAATATTTTCTAAAAACTTGATGAGAATGTGGTTTCACTGAAATGTTCAAATCATCGACCTTATTGACAAATTATGACACAGCAAGTACAAGTACATTCTACAAAAGACATCGAAGCTATTACCTCAGCTTAGACTTACGGGTCGATCCTGTAACTTTGAAACAAGCGATCAGGAAGAGTAAGCTGTTGAACTCGTATTTTTGCTATGTTACGCGTTTAAAAATAATGATTTTAACAGTTACCGCATTTAGAAGTTAGAAATGAAACTGTTACTTCTCACATCATTATACACAAACAAGACAATACAGATGTAATAACTAGTCTTGACCTAAGCAAAGTCGCTGGACCAGACCAGCTTAGTCATAAACTATTAAAATATAAAAGTGAGGAAATGTATGTGCTCTTGCAACTATTATTTAATAAGTCACTGGAAACATGTGTGTTCCCTGCACAGTGGAAGCTAGAACACGTCATGCCGATTTATAACGAAAGGAGACAAAACACTATCAACTAATTATAAACCAATTTCTTTACTGAGTTCTGTGTCCAAGATTTTTTCAAAGAATTATATTCAAAGATCTATGTAATTTATTTCACAAAAATGACTTGATATATAAATATTTATCTGGGTTTATTCCAGCTCGTTCAAACACGCATGCACTAATTGAACTTTATCATCAAATATATATCTTCTCTTGATTCTAATCAAATCACATGTTTAATGTTCCTTAATGTGAGTAAAGCTTTTGAGTATGGATAAAAGGGTTAGCTTATAAACTTAAAGATATGGAATTACCAGAATATTTCTATCATGGGACCAAAGCTACTTAACAAACCGCTACCAGAGAGTTTTCTATCGAAATTCAGTATCAACAAAATTTCAAATTGCTGCTTGTGTTCCCTAATGTTCCGTGTTATACTCTTTACTCTTTCTTACTTATATCAAAGATATAGAAAACAATCTGAACTCGCTTGCGAGGTTATTTGCGCATGATACTTCTCTTGGAACTTTTTAATAGATCCTTTGCTAGTACAAATAATTATAAATGATCTTGAAAAACAGAATGCATGGGTAAACGACTGGCGTATTACTTTCAATACTTCGAAAGGTGCCATTTTCTTAATTACAATTAGGCCCACTGATTGTCCTTCGGTAGTTATCTTTTAATTATATAGAACTTGCTTCCTGTTACGAATCATAGACACTCGGGACTAACGTTATCTTTTCATGTCAAATGGACTAATGATATTAGTATGATTATCCAGGACTCATCTAAATATTTGTCTGTGTTGTGCGCAACTCAAACATCTTTTCACAAAATTAATCGAGCTTAAATATTCATTATTCATACGTCTAATTTTAGAATATCCTTGTGAAGTCTGGAATATTTATGCAATGGAAGATTCGACAAGACTGGAACAAATTCAAAAGGAAGCTGCATAAATCGTTACAGGTCTACTTATTTATTGTTCTTGAGAGTCAATTTATGAGGAAACTAGTTGAGGAACTCGTGCACAATGAAGGAAAAAGAAGAGATTATGCATAATATATTCGATTATAAATAATCAAGTACCTAAATATTTAAGCGACCTTCTTCCATAAAGGAGACATGAGGCATATAATTATCCTCCACGTAACTCTCAAACCTTACAACATCCCTACCAGACTTCAGATTTTTGGCGACCATTTCCCCATCTACGATTGTTCTTCGAAACGCTCTCAGACGATATCCAATATTTCTTCTAATCTTTCTATTTGTCAAAAACGTTTATATAATCCAACTAACGGACAAGCACTGTATGGTAGACGTCACCTTAATATCCAAGACACTAAACGTAGACACGCATGTAGCTCCCTCACATCCGACTTGTAGAGAGGGATATTTATTAACTCTCCGATTTGTCCCTGTGGTTACGATATGGAAGATGTTGAACACTATTTTTTTCTATTGACCATTATATAATACTCCAGTACCCCAGCTCTTCCCATGTATCTCCTAACACACTCCTTGTGTAACTCTAGATTTAGTACTGAAAGGTGACGTCGAACTAATTAAAGAAACAAAACTCTGTAATCTGCCTAAATGTAAAAAAAACTCCAGGAGACTAGACGTTTCTAATACTTACAATTATATTCTAAGTAGTAAATCTAAAACATAAGCGAAATGGACAATAGTGGCTGTAACAAATGCAATGTATTCTCTCTCTCTCTCTCTCTCTCTCTCTCTCTCTCTCTCTCTCTCTCTCTCTCTCTCTCTCTCTCTCCCAGTATATGGCTTTTAATATATGTAATGTTTGATCCAGTTTTCAGATATGCTTGAATTTCTACACAGTTAATGTCATCTTTGGATCATTTTTTTATGTTCTGGGAAAGGACCTAAATGTGTTAGTCAAGTCGTGTCCAATCCCATATTGTTTTGTAAAACGACAATGAAATATGTTTACAAAAAAATTAACTGATCTTGCGGTTTTACGACAGACTCGACTACATCATTGATAAAAGAAAGAAAATATTTATTTTTATACCACAGAACCGCAACGATGAGAAGGTTGCGGCCTCAAGATCATCATGTACATATACTCATACACGTACAACGTAGATGGTCCATATACAATTTGTTGGTTTTTATAGTTAAAATATGTGATGTGTTGTAATAAACTAGTAGATGTAAAATCCTACTAGTATTGCATGGTATTATACTTGTTTGCCTGCAATAGTGTGATACAAATAAAAGCGTACAGTTACTTTACATTTGTCATGTTTATCTTCATACTGCCACGACTCTATGGTCTAAGAAAAATGTAACAGAAAGAAAGTGAAACCAACAAATCAAGTAAAAAATCAACAAGCAATTTATTTTTAGATAATTAAAATGAAAATCAAAAGACACAGTAATCTGAATTAAAATCCAAATAATCAAATAAGTCTAAGTGTCCTAATTACAAGTCCTAAATATAGAATGTTCCGAATGAATGGCTGTATCCTTGAATGTGTTGATGTGCCAATGGTTTTTAATGTCCTGATGTGACAGTAGTCTTTAATGTGTTGATATGCCAAAATGAAGTACTCCCAAATATCTTTGAATGAGTTCACATAAATCCCAAAATCATCAATTCCAAATCCAAAATCCAAAAGTCTATGAGCACTTTTATAATCCAATGAATATTTTAAATAATTCCTCTCAGAATTTGGTATGATTTTCCACAAATGTAATGGCTCTTTAAAAGACTGATGTTAAGGTCGAAACTACAAAACTGTCCACTAAACATGGTATTTATAAAGAAAAGTCACATGACAGAACATTCTAGAATAATAAATGGCCTATGTGATTTTTGACACATAACTCAAATGAAATTCTGGTTTTATCTGTAAACAAAATCAACCTTGACCTCAAATTGAATCAACATCTTGTTTATCAAAACTATCCTTTAACTCAAATATTAAGTAAACTAGGTCTACCTAATTCAAGGACAACAGTTAAACACGTCAAACATTATATTTAATATTAAGGTTTAAGCAAATATTAAAGTAAAGAAACATTTATAATTTCCTAAAATATTTATAATATTATATAAACATCATACATAACACCTCCCCTCATAAATAAAAAGAAAGATTTATGCAATAAAGCTTTCTTTTGAATATGCATCTAATATTATAATAACCAAAATTACATAGGAAGATGTTTTATGATACTGAACGTAATTACATCAAGCAATATAACATTTCTATGCACGTGAGAGTGCATCTACAATCACATTGTCTTTTCCCCTGATGTGTCTGATGTCAATGTTATATTTCTGCAATATCAAACTCCATCTCAACAATCTCCGATTTTTTGTCTTTCATTTCGTTGATGAAAGTAATGGGATTGTGATCACTGTACACAATAATTGGAGAAAGAGCCGAGGTAACATACACTTCAAAATGCTGTAAAGCCAATATCAAAGCCAAACATTCCTTCTCAATTGTGGGATAATTGTTCTGGTGCTTGTTTAGTTTTTTAGAAAAATAACACACAGGGTGATTCACGCCACTTTTGTCTTCCTGAATCAATACTCCACCGACCCCTACATCACTTGCATCAACATATACTTTAAATGATTGGCTGAAATTTGCTGCAGAAAGAACTGTTGTATTCGTAAGCATGGCCTTTAACTTGTCAAAAGATTCCTGACACTTTTCAGACCAATGAAATTTGGTTTTCTTACTCAATAAACTTTTCAAAGGTTCAGGAATTATGGAAAAATTTGAACAAAATTTCCGATAATATCCAACGATACCTAAAAATCGCATCAGTTGCTTTTTACAAATTAGTGCTTGAAATTCAGAGATAGCTTTGACCTTAGCTTCTATAGGTTTAACATGACCTTGTCCCACAATATGCCCTAAAAATGTGACACAAGCATGGCAAAACTCACTTTTGCTCAAATTAATCGTCAGATTCGCATCGCTGAGTCGATCAAAGAATTTCCGAATGGTTTCCAAGTGATCTTCCCATGTGTTGTTGTAGACAATGACGTCATCGATGTATGCGTCACAATTATCAATACCAGATGTTATTATGTTCCTCAGACGTTGAAACGTTGCAGGAGAATTTTTCATTCCAAACGGCATGAATTCATATCGATAAAGTCCATCTGGAGTTACAAATGCTGAAATTTCATTTGCCTTTTCCGTCAGTGGAATTTGCCAGAATCCTTTTAAAAGGTCAAACTTGGTAACATATTTCGCATTTCCAATTTTATCAATGCAATCGTCCATTCTTGGGATTGGAAATTAATCCGTTTTGGTGATACTGTTGACTTTTCTATAGTCAGTACACATGCGGAATGTATTATCTGGCTTAGGAACAAGAATACATGGTGAACTCCAGTTACTTTTACTTGGTTCTATAAAATCATTATCCAGTAAATACTGAATTTCTTTCTTCAAATAGTTCTGTTTGAGACGACTCATCATATAAGGATGCTGTTTCACAGGTGCAGAATCTACAATGTCAACATCATGATATATTTTGCTTGTTCGTGCAGGAACATCAGGAAACAAGTTCTCATAGTCATGAAATAGCTGTTTTAGTTCATTTCTTTTCTGTTGTTGTAGATGTGAAAGTTTCTGATCTAGATTGTTCAAGATTTCTGAATTCCGAAGATTGCTTATACCAGAGTCACTATAGTCTGATTGTATTCCATCGTTGATATCTTCATTGTGTGGGACAAGTACTAAATTAACTGAATAATTAGCTGGACTATCTCTGTCAAAATATTCCTTTGACATATTTATACGACAACGTTGTTTCTGTTTCTGTCTCCAAGGGGTGTTAATGATATAATTTAAGTCATTTACTTTCTTTTCAACGGTATAAGGACCATAAAATTTAGCCTGAAGAGGATTTTGAGCTATGGGGAAGAGAGCCAGAACTTTGTCACCAGGTTTAAAACTCCCTTCCTGTGTATTTCTGTCATACCTTAATTTCATTTTTGACTGGGTAGTGTGAAGATTAGTTCTTGCTACTTTACAGGCCTTAGACAACTTGTATTTGAAATCAGAGATATAATTCAATACTTTCAAATGTCCATGGACAGTATGACCAAAAACCAGTTCAAAGGGACTAAAACCCAACGACTCTTGAACTGATTCCCTAACAGAAAACAACAACAAATGAACACCCTTATCCCAATCCTTTTTTGTATCAAAGTAATATGATCGAATCATATTCTTCAAAGTTTGATGAAATCTTTCCAAAGCACCTTGACTTTCAGGGTGATAGGCAGAAGATTTAAACTGTTCGATGCCTAATTCATGCATAACTTTTTGGAAAATTCCAAACATAAAATTTGACCCTTGATCTGACTGGACAGATTTGGGAAGGCCAACAAGTGAAAAAACTTCATCAAAGCTTTCACAATGGTTTTAGTTTTTATATTTCTCAGAGGAATTGCCTCTGGAAAGCTTGTAGATACACACATGATGGTCAACAAGTATTGGTTGCCTGACTTGGTCTTAGGTAAAGGACTGACACAGTCTACCATTATTCTACTAAATGGTTTATCAACTGCAGGAATAGGTTGCAGATGAGCTTTAAGTTGCTTCTGATTGGGTTTTCCTACCATTTGACAAGTGTGACAAGATCTGCAGTTTTTAGAAACATCATTTTTGAGTTTCGGCCAATAAAAATGATTCAAGATCTTGTGATAAGTCTTACTGGCTCATTAATGACCAGCCAGAGGAGTTTCATGGGCTAGATTAAGAATTTCCTGTCTATATGGCTTAGGAACAACAATTTGATAGCTCACTGACCACTCGTCACCAGCGGGTATCTCAGGTGGTCTCCGATTTCTCATAAGAACCCCATTTTTCACAAAGTAACACACTGGAACTTGTGTGGCTTCAGTTTCACTAATAGCCTTCTGAAACAAACAAGATATCTCGGGATCTTGTTCCTGTTCAACGACAAGTGATTGTCGTTTGTCACCCTGATTAGAATAAAGAGAATGAGTTGTCAAAAGAGGATCACTGTGATCAATACCGTTTGATTGATCAATACCTGAGGAATAAATGGCCTCATCAAAAGACTGACCAATACATGTGTCAGCTAAAGGAATAAAATCCTGATCAACATCACTCTCAGTTGCTCTTTTTGCCATAGCTCTAGAAACTGCACAAGCAGGGAACAAATCAGGGATTTCAATTTCGACAGGATCAACTTTCTGATCCAAACAAGGCTTGTCAGTTACAAGTGGATTAAGCACAACCTTATCTCCAGCTAGGTCATTTCCTAGTAATAAATGAATACCCTCTATGGGTAAAGAAGTCACTGGCCCAACAGTCACAGTTCCAGAAACTAAGTCTGATGCCAAATTGACACAATGAAGAGGAACATTTAAAAAGCCGCACTCTACTCCCTGAACAAGAACACTTTCACTAGAACAAGACTCCTCAGACAAAGGCAAAGTACCTGATACTAAAAGACTCTGAGAAGCTCCCGTATCCTTTAATATTTTAATTGGGATAGGGTTGGCAGAATCACCAATAAGTAATATAGAACCTTCTGACATGAATGGTTCATAAGTCTCAAAAATAGAATCAGACTGGGGTTTGTTTGACCCAACAAATGTATTGCTTTCAGTACAAGACCGTGACCTTGACCTCTTTGAAATAAGAACATTCGGAAAAGCTCTGTCTTTACTCTGTTGCTTATTTTTCAACTTAAAGCAAGCAGAAACAACGAGCCCTTTAATTTTACAATAAGTACATGTAGGAAGAGATAAGGCTTTCTGAACAGTCTTATCAGATGTTTGGTTCCAAACAGTTGTGCTGTTGTGAAATTTGGAAGTACTCGTACGAGATTGAAATGTTTTTTTACCAGAAAACTGATGAAAGGAAGACTTATTGCCAAATGAAATTTTGTGAGTCAAGGAATAATCATCAGCCGTACGAGCAGCATTTTCCAAAGTTTCCACATTCTGCTCGTCAAGATATGTCTTAACATCACTATGGATGCACCTCTTGAACTCTTCAATTAATACGAGCTGTCTGAGGTTATCATACTCTTGATCAACTTTCTTGGCTGAGCAGCACCTATCAAATAGTTGTTATTTTTCCCTTGCAAATTCGACATGAGTTTTTGCCCGGTTTCTTTTCTACAATTCCTAAACCGTTGTTGATATGCCTCCGGTACCAACTCATAAGCTTCCTTAACCACATCATAATCAGTGCTTTGTTGTACTGACAGTGAAGTGTAGACTTCAAGAGCTTTGCCAATATGTACACTATGCAATAAGAAAGTCCAATGCTCTCTGTGCCATTACAAGTTTTCAGCAATTTTCTCAAAGTGAAGAAAGTATTCATCAACTTCTTTTTCCTGAAAGAGGGGTACTAACCTAATATATCTAGTAACATCAAAATCTGAACTTGTGTTTAATGGGGTTGGCGGGGTTGGTGCTCTTTTTGCCAGTTCTAATTCTCTTAATTTAAGTTGCATATCCCTTTCTTCTCTCTGCATCTGCATCTGCCTTTCCTCTTTCTCTCTCTCCATCTGCATCTGCCTCTCCTCTTTCTCTCTCTCCATCTGCATCTGCCTCTCCGCTTTCTCTCTCTGTATCTGCCTCTCTTCTCTTTCTCTCTCTCTCTCTCTGAATCTGAAGCTATGCTAAATCTATATCAATCAGGTTCCTTAACTCTAATTCCCTTAAGTTCCTGTCAGAACCAGATACAGGCTTTTTCATCAAACTTAAAGCACTACTATCCAAAATTCCCTTTCCTATTAAATATTGAATTAAAATAATCTTTGTCTCCTGTTTTGTCAATGATGATTTCGCCTCAGACAGACTGTATGTTCTGGCAAGTTCGAGCAACTCATCCTTTCTCTTACACTCTAACCCATCTTGAGTAGGATTTTAAATGAAATTCTGAACATTAGATGTCATTGTGAATGCTTGTTGGTTTCACTAAAAAAAACAATTCCTCAAACTAAAATCTTTGCCAAAGACCAAATAAAAAATATCCGAGAAAAAAATCAATTTGAATTTCAAAGATAACTTTAATAATCTCTGATATGCTTTAAAGAAATTCTATCCCGGACGACGAGCCCCCAATTTCTATTACGACTCTATGGTCTGAGAAAAATGTAACCGAAATAAAGTGAACCAACAAATCAAGTAAAAATCAACAAGCAATTTATTTCTAGATAATTAAAATGAAAATCAAAAGACACTTACCGTATTGTAAATTAAAATCCAAATAATCAATAAGTCTAAGTGTCCTAATTACAAGTCCTAAATATAGAATGTTCCAAATGAATGACTGTATCCTTGAATGTGTTGATGTGCCAATGGTCTTTAATGTCCTGATGTGACAGTAGTCTTTAATGTGTTGATATGCCAAAATGAAGTACTCCAAAATATCTTTGAATAAGTTCACATAAATCCCAAAATCATCAATTCCAAATCCAAAATCCAAAAGTCTATGAGCACTTTTATAATCCAATGAATATTTAATACTTCCTTTCTCAGAATTTGGTATGATTTGCCACATTTGTAATGGCTCTTTAAAAGACTGATGGTAATGTCGAAACGAAAAAACTGTCCACTAAACATGGTATATATAAAGAAAAGTCACATGACAGAATATTCTAGAATAATAAATGGCCTGTGTGATTTTTGACATATAACTCAAATGAAATTCTGGTTTTATCTGTAAACAAAATCAACCTTGACCTCAAACTGAATCAACATCTTGTTTATCAAAACTATCCTTGAACTCTAATATTAAGTAAACAACTTAATTCAAGGACAATAGTTAAACATATCAAACGTTATACGTAATATTAAGGTTTAAGCAAATATTAAAGTAAAGAAACATTTATAATTTCCTAAAATATTTATAATATTATATAAACATCATACATAACAATACGTATATATATATTTTGTCGCAAGTACAGACTTATTTTAATATTATCCATGTACAAAATTACCTTAGCCCTAATCATTAATCGACAAGAGAAGGAAACACGAAAGAGATAGAAAGAAGAAACAGATGTGGGCATGTGTATGTTATATAAAAGAAGCACGCCTATTCCTTATTCATTATTCATGTGTATGTTATACAAAAGAAGCACACTTATTCCTTGTTCATTTAGAACAGATTCAATTATGATCACATCTTTTTCTAAACCTGTCAAGGTAACAGTTACATATAGTTACATATACCAAAATATTATCATGTGTCATAGAAATTGAAAGATAAACAAAAAATATGGATGTCAATGAAAATTAATGTCCTTTTTCTCCACACATTAAGAGGCTTTATGACTTACGTCTATTAAATTTTTCGTATAATAACCATGTACTGTCAAACTTTTCCAAGTACCAATTTCTGTAGGCAAAGCATTTTTCAACATGGAACTAAAATTTGAGCAGCGTTTTAAAATATGATAAATTAGATATGTTCCTATGATATCAATATTTACAAAATTGTTTTGTTAAAATACTAAGTAAATTTGTTACATATATTTGATTCCAAATATTACATTTTTCTTGAGAAAACTAAGCTGTTGGTGCGACTACATTTACTCCTCATCCATTTTAAAATGTCATTTTAAACCTTATGTGACATGTGACAACTACACAGCATATGAGATATTGTTTTAGCATGTAATGTACACAGAGAACATAGATCATTTGGGGCAATTTAGATCTATTTTTAAGTAAAGTATTTGTAACCAAGATTCTCCACTGCATCCATTTAAGGTCTGTACATGCTTTGATTTTATGTAGAAGCAGAAAATATATTGATGCCAATCTTCTTCTATATTTCTAAACTGATCACTACACTTTCTCAAATAAATTTGTTTTTCTTTTCGACATTTTCAATAAGTTTACACAAAAAACTGGTACTTTTTTTTTATTTTTATTTGCATCCTAGTTTGCTCAAAAACATTTATAAAAGATTGCTATGAATCATTACAATCCCAATTGAAATGAAATTTTCTTTTATAAGGTTTTTCAAGTAATTAGTAGGCTTTGAAAATCCAAGAATTAGTTCTAAGGGAGAATCTACTTTGAAGATGTCAAAACATCTCCTGGAACTATCTTCATTAAAGAAATTATTAATATAGATAATGCCTTTCTGAAACCATATTGTGTTAAAACTCTCCTTTCTATTTTAATACAAAAATTAAACCATACATATATGTTACGACTCCGTAGTCTAAGAAAAACGTAACAGAAAGAAAGCGAAACCAACAAATCAAGTATAAATCAACAAGCAATTTAGTTCTTGACAATTAAAGAAAAAATTGAAAAGACACTTACAGTAACGTGAATTAAAATCCAAATAATCCAATAATCCTAAGTGTCCTAATCACAAGCACTAAATATAGAATGTCCTGAATGAATAACTGTGTCATTGAATGTGTTGATGTGCCAATAGTCTTTAGTGTGGTGATGTGCCAAAATGAAGTACTCCAGAAGATCTTTGAATAAGTTCACATAAATATCCAAATCATTTTGTCAAAATCCAAAATCCAAAAGTCTATGAGCACTTATTATAAAATGAATATCCCTGAATTTGGAATAATTTTTCACAACTGTAACGGCTCTTTAAAGAATGATGTTAAGGTCGAAACTGAAAAACTTTCCACTAAACATGGTATTTATAAAGATAATTCACATGACAGAATGCTTTAGAATACTAAATGGTGTATGTGATTTTTGACAGATAACTCTAAAGGAAATTCTGGTTTTATCTATAAACAAAATCAAGCTTGTCCTCAAATTGAATCAAAAACTTGTTTACTAAAACCGTTCTTGAACTCAAATATTAAGTAAACAACCTAATTCAAGGACAATAACTTAACATGTCAACATTATACTTAACATTAAGGTTTAAGCAAATATTAAAGTCAAGAAACATTTATAATTTCCTAAAATCTTTATATTATATAAACAACATACAGAACATATGTTTGTAAAAAATATTGAAGTAAAATAACTTTAACTCATTTGTATAATTTTGAAAAAGCTCCTAAAGCATCTGCCCATAATGGATTAAGATTCTTTCTTATAGATATAATAAAATCTGTTCTAAAAGAAATTTTCAATATTTGGTACTGAATGTCGTTATAGAATTTTCCTTTTAGAATGTCTATGCAGCATTTTTCTAAAGCGTATATTTATAAGAAACATGTATCATCTTCAAATCTCTCTCATGGTAGCCGTTTATTAAAATTATTTTATTGTATTTTATCTTTTTGTTTGCTCCAGTGCATAGAAAGCTGTAACCGAGTGTAATTAGTTCATTAAGTACTTGTTCCGATGGGTTTGGTAAAGTAGATAAATGTGGAACATTTTGAGATCGCAAGGTTGTTATCGCTGCTATTTTTCCAAATGATGCAAGAACGCTATTGTTCCGCTGTAAAAGTGAAATTCTTAATTTCTCTAAGTTTGGTTGAATAGTTAAGAATTTAATATTCTCTAAGATAGTTGAAAACTTAACGTCCAAGAAATCAAATTCATTGCAATCCCATGCAGGTAAGAATTTTAATTTGGTGCCTGTTCTATTTTCAAACCATGAAACTTTTTTTCCTCTTTTATTCAGCATTAATACTAAAACTTGATAATTTGAATATTGGTACAATAGATATAAGGCATAATTCAAAGTCATTTTTAACTTTGTAGAGTAACTGATTATCGTCTGCATATTGAGAAATAACATGACTTGTACCACTAATATTTATTTCATTAATGTTGTTACTTTTATTCTAATATGAGCTAATATCTCCACACACGTGATAAAGATGTACCGGGAAAGCGGGTCCAATCGTCTACATACAACGGCAATATTAAACCATTGACATACTTGTCCACTAAGTTATACATGCTTTAATATTATAATTAAACATGTATTCCATTATGTAACTGACTCATCAAAATTAAAAGAGAGAAAATACTTGATTAATATTCTCAATTAATATGGCTTTTTCTAGTGCCTGTTACTATTCACTTTTTGCGGAATATGTTGCAATGTTACTGGCATGCAGTGCCTGTTAGTTTCTGAAATTTTTAACTGAGTTTCCGGACACTTAGTACTCCTTCCCAATTATTCATTTGCTCTTTTATTTTTAGTTTTTTAACTTAAATTCTTGGAGGCAGAATTAACGTTTTATCTTTGAAGCTAGGTGTAAAAATGTGTTGTTAAAAAGCAGCAGGTATAATCGTTAATACAACATATTTGCCCAAGGTAATCGCGATGTAAGATAGTGAGTATGAGGACAAATCGTTCAAAATTATCTTAATTGAATTAAATCCAGACCGTCTCCATAAGCTAAGCGTTTGAAGCGGAACGTTTACTCGTTTGGCGTTATTTGTATAATTAGTGTTAAATGTTGAATAGCTTTATTCAAACCAAAGCCATGAGCATTTTATTGTCAAGTATAAAAGCAGTGACCCTTCGAAACGCAAGGAAGCTGGAAGGGTTCAATGCAATTATTTGCGAGAACAAACAGTAATCGAGTAAAATATATGAATAGATATACTGGTTGTTTTATTCAACAAATGCTTGATCAAATATATTACACTCTTACGAAATCAGAATCCACAGATGTATAGAATGAGAGAAAAAGAGGAATGGATGTATATAGATAGCCTCAACAATGTCCAGCACGAGCTTGGAGGTATGCCATTTTCCTGTATGAAGGGTCGTATTTGTAACACCTTAAAACGAACACTTTCATTCATAACTATTGGAGGGCCTTTTTAAGAAATTCTTTCTTCTTTTGCTCACGACTTATTTAACATGTGGTTATGTCAGACAAATACTATGAAACTAGGAAAACATACTGGTTGTATGCTGACACGTTTCAAGTTACAGATAGTAAAACATCTAGATTGTATTAATTTAGGATATTTTGTTGCTTATATAAAACTCGTGAATAAAGCTAACATTTGTGTTTATGGTTGCGTAAAACAGCGCTGTTTTCTCCGAATAGAGCTTGTCTTGGGGTACAAACATTTTTTGCCCCTCAGTTCAAGCGTCGTGAAAATTTATTGACAATGCAGGAAAAGCATCATTTTATAATCCATCTTCTTTTCTGTGTGATTTGAAGGAGTATTCCCCCGTTGCAACAACTTGTGCAATCGCAGAAGCACAACATAAGATAAAATAATCTAAATTAAATTTATCAGCCAAATAAAACACGCCTGAACCTTCCTTCGGCTAATGAAATTTATCCTTTAGTACTATAAATGTCGTCCCAATTACTCCAGGACTGTTATCAGTTTGTCATGAAAAGCGTAAAGTTTTTAATCTCTTTTCCAGCATATATTGGAATTCATATTTTAATGTAAGGAAACAAAACGAAGAAAATTTAATTCACATGGAGCAGAACAAGTACTGGAGCTTCAGTAATTGGATTATATTTGAATCGGAAATTGTTTGCCTAAACTCTTAATAAATAAACCTAACTGCGGACTCTGTCATCGTAAGAAGCTACAGTTTATAATTAAAACCGCCAACATTTCTTTACTCTTGTAATCGCAGCAGAATTGATATGCTTACTTCCAGTAATGTCGCAAATGCATGAGACAATGTTGACAGTGGTCTATATTAGTGCATTCAATTTTGAGTAGCTCTGAAACGATGCTATGCTATAACAAGTCTGGGGATGCTGAGGTGAAACAGATTAATTACAGGGATGTAAATTCAGCTAGCCACTGTATATATTCCAAATCGACATCAGATGAAAACCAACAAACAGTTCTCCAGCTGAAATGCTTCCAGCGGTAGTGCGATTTGTATGTCACGGTGACTTTTAGTCACACCCATTTTGTTCAAACTATTTGTTTTCATCCATTTCGAATCCAAGGCAAGACTATCACAAGCATTTATGTACAAGTATATGAATTGCTTATGGTGATGCAGCTGAAATAGATATCGCATTTTTCTGATGGGCGTCAATCAACTATTGATTTTTCTTTCAACTAATTTGATAGATCTCTGCATCACATGAGGTAAACACGAGTGGTTCAACAGGTGTTGTTATACAACAAAAATTAAGCTCTTTCATTTGACCTGTACATTGCTAAGAGCTAGAGGAAGTCAGGTTTACCTTTATACTTTATGCCAAGTGACTCCTGAGAGATACATGCCTTGTTGTAATTTCTTTTAACCAAACTGACAAATAACTGTAGACAAAATGCATATTTTGCGCTCTGCGTTAAAGGATGTGCATAGCGTAAATTAATTTCTGATTATAGAGCGAAATAATGTAGAAAGGTTGTATAAAGATGAAAGAAAATGGGGATTCTTTTGTTGATTGATTGATTGATTGATTGATTGATTGGGATTTTAAAGCGCACCAGCACTGTAAGGCTATATTGCGCCGTAAAAAGTTATATGATATATGATTTATGAGAAGTGGCTCAAAATCAACGTACGACAAAAGTACAAAAACAAAAGAAAGAGGTGGTGAAAGTAATATATGAAGGTTCCAGATCAATGGGGAATGTAAATAGTATGTATAAAGGGTAATTAGATCATAAAATATACTTAGGATGATTGACGGTACACATGTTGGATAAAACTACTAGAAGTAAGTAGGTTGTTCACGAGTTATATTTTAGAATAAATCTTAACTTCCTTTAAGAAATTTAAAATACAAGGCACATTTACTGTATCAAAAAGCTGCTTCATGTGCTGACCATGTTAGTTACGATAGCGTATAGGTTGGAGATCGAAAACGTATAACAGAAAGTGCTTCTCGGTAAAGGTTTCGTTGCAGGAAATGCATTCGGGTGGGTCTTCACCCTTTAATATGTACGAGTAAGTTATGCAAGTATGATCAATTCTAACTCGTGCAATGATTACCTCGTCCTTACGGATCGTTCTGTAGAAAGGAGGTCATTCAATTAAAGAGGGTTTGACTATGGAGCTTGTTACTGACAGCATCATTCCATGATGCCTGCCACTTATTAAATAAGGATTTTTTTATGGTAGGTGTAAAATCAGTGTATGGCATATTAAAATCCGATGGTTGTAGAGGTAGGGCTATTTTGACAGCGCGGTCTGCTTTTTGGTATTTTTACATTTTTCAAAATTGAGTAAATAAATGTGATGCCTTTTTGCAGCATGCTGGGCTACAGTATGGTTGTTTCCATAAGGATTTTGGACTAGAACGTCCGTTGCCATATTGATATAAAGCTACTTGTCTATAAGAATAATTAAATATTACCCCCCTCTCCACAAAAGAGTCCATTGACTTTTGCATGTATATATATATGTATATATATATATATATATATATATATATATATATATATATATATATATATATATATATATATATGTTAGGGAATTTTTTAAATCGTACACTACGGAAATTTGAACACGGGTACACGGGTTACAGCACTCATTGTTTTGCCTGCGGGAGCTGCGGTGGTTCAGTGGTTAACGTGCCGGACTCACGACCGAAATGGTGTGTGTTCGAATCCTACCTTCGGACCAGCCTGGGTCAGCTACCGTGGTGCATCCTTGGGCAAGGAAGTTTACTCCAATTCCTTCGGCCCTACATAACCTACTTGTTTTCCTGTGCCGCAGCCGTAAAGCACCAAACCAAAGCAAAAAGCCTTGCCCGCACACACCAATTCCTTTACCCCCTCGACCATGCACACATCACCAAAAAAGTACGCTACAAAGTTACTGGTATAGGCATTCATACGTAGGAGACACACCCGCAAATCGACCCAGTAATTAATTCTCATCTAAATGCACATACACAGTCACTCCGGATTCCTACGACTGAAATCAAGGTTTATAGAGGTTATTATATATATATATATATATATATATATATATATATATATATATATATATATATATATATATATATATATATGTATATGTATATATATATATATATATATATATATATATATATATATATATATATATATATGTATATATATATATATATATATATATATATATATATATATATATATATATATATATATATATGAATGATAAAATCAGTTTTAATTTAAGCGCACACGTGGTCACATATACGTTGCATATCGCTTACTCTGATGGTTTTTTGTCCCGTGATGCGTTTATGTGAAGCAAAAACAACGTTTATATGGTTAGATACATTACGGTATTTGAAAAGTATCAACCTAAGTAAAACACATCCCACCCCCCAGCAAAATCTGTCTGATTATGACCGAGTAATTATTTTTAGGAAGCATACAAAGCAAGTAGAGGTTTAGATATCTAAAGATGAACGGCTTTATTATCTCCTTTTTTGAGTTCTAAATATGAAAGTTGATCATGTTCTGTACTACACTATTAAAGTTTTCTTCAATTAAGCCTATACAGCGACATAAAGCAATCATTTAGCTTGTTAATCGAGAAAAAAGGCATAATAACATTTAGTACAGAACCAGATATGGCTGAACTAAACCCAATGTACGCTGCTTCTGCCCAATTAGTTATATATGTTTCCGTACAAATAAATATGTACCAGACAATTATGACACCATTCAAACGGTAATGAAATGTTGTCTTTAAAATATAGTATTTCTTTGAAAAGTTTGTCATAAGAATACCTTATTTTGTTCCATTGCTTCAGAGAAAATGAATCAACGTCCGTCAAAATAGGATTTTTAGTTGATTATTGTAATGTATGTTTTCTATCAGAATTGTGACTCATTCTCCCCTCTTAGTGTGTTATCAAAAGTATATAAAACTGTTCAGCGGTCTTGGAACAGTTAGAGCGACAGAATTTTATTCATTCTTTTTAAAATAAGCTTTGCTAGTAATAACATATTCATACCACCAAACAAAGACCATAACGAGAGTCCAACGGCAGATATATCAGATGGAAAAGAAATATTAGCACTGAAAAAACAAAAGAGTGCCGAAATTCAGCGTTACCTTATACAAATTAGTTCAAATCTGAAGCAGAATCAGAGGTTAAGGAACAAAACCCAATTAGTCAAAACTAAACTGAAAAAACGAAATGTTTAAAACAATTTGTGAGTAAACACTGAGCTTAATTAAAAATCGATTTTGTTGTGAGATTTAGCATCAAATTGTATTGGGAACTTTGAGAATACTTTGATGCATTTCATCTAAAGGTTTACAACACACACCACCCACCCACGCTTTCCATATACTTTAAGGTAAGAAAATAAAAAATAAACGCCAAAGTTCTCACTGGTGTAATTTAATTTTTTTTGGGTATAGATGTAATGGGTCTAACAGCATACCAACACAGTCTTGTTTATATTGTGCTGGGCAAAATCTGGTTAGCAAATATGGCAAAGTCAAGCGCGTTACATGAAGAAGATCCACTCCGGCCAAAAGTAAAAATTCATCATGAAACAAAAGACAAGAGTTAAAGATGCTGCAAAAAGCTAAAACAAAGCATCCAAAACAAAGATAAAGTCTAAAAAGTGTAAAATACTTAAAATACCAGGTCATACAACTTCTATATAACTACCTCAGTTAGAACACCATCACAGGATGCATCTTACAATAAAACATGGTACCTACATTAATCGCCTCCTACGATAGAGACTATTCTACATCCCCAAATCCGCTGGTGGAACAAAAATCGCATGATTTAAATTGTTCATTTCTTTTCAATTTTCATGACCGAGTTGCTTTTAGTATACAGGTACCAGTTTGGCAATCATATGATTTTAGAAAATCTAAGGATTGTTTTGCGCATCTTTCACTTTTTATTACCTACTGGGTAGAAGGCGAGTCTGGTCTATCAGTACTCCAAGAAATAGTGAGAACCTGTATACTAAATGTCAGCCAATATATTTTTAAACGTTGTTCACATATCTGCTCCAGAAATGCAATGTAATGTTAAGATACAGAGAAATGTATACACAGTTTTCACATATTTCCTTTACCTTAAGTCAGAAACAGCCATCCTTAAATGTTCGCATTGCAATATCTGCTTCGTCTTCACCCTAATGAAAGGGGTCCCAATCATAAATACCCACTATACAGAATCATTATTAGCATTTGCATATAAAATTACTTTTTTATGGAATTCGTTGATGCATCAGGTTGAAGACTTTTACATCTTTCCGGTTCGAACTAACTTTATCGATCCTTGTCTTTATTCCTTTTCCACCATAAGGTATGCATGGAAAAAAATCTGTTGACACTACATTCTTGTTTTGTTTTGTTTTGTTTGTCGCCAGGAGCGTATAATTTTCATTTTGGAAAACAATGGAACATGTTTTTAACATTTTGGTGGATTTCGAAGGTAGGATGACAATTAACTGTAATCACAAATAGCATACTGGCCGGCGACCAATTGTCACCATGGTTATATTTTTTCGTGAACGCACGCGAAATTCAGTTTCCGGTTTTTACAGTATGAAAAAAACCTTCAAAGTTGACAATCTGCAAAATTACAAGACATAAGTAAGTCATATATGCAAGTAGTAATGGGGGGTATTGAGCATCAAAGGGGTCTATCCAGCCTCAAGGGAAAATTAACATGGAGGGGGGCACTTGAGCCTCAAGGGAAAATAAACATGGAAGGGGGGCACTTGAACCTCAAAGGAAAATAAACATGGAAGGGGGGCACTTGAGCCTCAAAAGTTTTGATGGGGTCAGTTGTGTTGATGAGGACAGAAGTATTTTATAGGGACAGAAGTGACACATACACCTAACAAACAAGCAAACAAACATAGAAACATAGAAACACTATTATTGGTAATGTTGGACTAGTTCTTTTCTAAGAAAGTTGGGTGGGCTTGAAAAGGGCATTTGGTTTTTTTGTTAACCAAGTTAACAGATATGGCACCTCATGGAGGGTCTTCTTCTCCTTAAGCTTCTACGTAATTCAGGCCCGTAGAGGAGCACCCGCTTCAGACACCCTTGTCTCTCTATATAGATCCTTCTCTTCCAATAAGCTGTATCTGTTATCTTGGTGATCACCCATGAAGCTTTCACGTACATCGGATAGTCTGGGTTGAACAGCATCCCCGATAAGATGTTGGAAGATTCAACAGAGGTATACATTTTTCTTGTCTTGAGAACAGATGAAGCTATGTGACAAAAGCGCTGGTATATATAGCCTAAGAGCGGATCGAAACGGATCCAAATGGTCCACCAATCCAAACGAGCGTTACAACAGGGTGGGTCTCTCTTCCAATCAGAAGAGAGCGGGGGGGGGGGGAGTGACGTCACCTTCAGTATATATGCGTCACAGCATTCGTACGGTTTTACCTTTTGCGGCATTTTGAGTATGGCTGATACAACGAAGACAATGTAGTGGGGTGAGCCTGCGACGCAAACCTCGTATGTTCGGAGTGAGAGTACGACGGCCAATGCAGTGGTTAACTTTCAACCAGAAGATTTTAATTTAGATTTTGTGGATTTTCTGTCGTCGCAAGAATTTTTGCCTGAAACAACCGCTGTTGTATCACCACCACCATCTTTACCCGTGATCGATGATTTTAAAAAGAGATAGAAAGAAGAACTGGACAAGTTTTTGCAGCCTCAGAGAGAAGCAGAAGAAGCATTGCTTCTAGAGGAAGCAAGAAAGCAAGAAGAAGAAGAAGAGGAAAAAAGAAAGCTAGAAGTGGAGAAGTGTGAAAGACAGAAGGAAGGTGACCATCTCATGGTGAGTCTGCTACAAGATATTTTAGCCGAGTTAAAGAATCTGAGAAATATGTATCAGACTTCTTTAATATAACCCAAGAGAAAGAGACCCTCACGGGCTAAACATTCTAAACCCATCACTACTACTACTGAGATGCTACCTCCACCACCAACACCATTGACTACTACTACTACTACTACCAACACTACCGAAGCAGCAGCAGCAGCAGGAGAAGGAGTAGGACTTAGCCGTGGAAAGG
This sequence comes from Margaritifera margaritifera, assembly GCA_029931535.1. Taxonomy (NCBI): domain Eukaryota; kingdom Metazoa; phylum Mollusca; class Bivalvia; order Unionida; family Margaritiferidae; genus Margaritifera; species Margaritifera margaritifera. Next base: position 1,812,200 of record JAQPZY010001344.1, on the reverse strand, counting down.
GATTGAGACAGTTAAAACTCATCATGTCCAGTCCATAAATTTGTTTTAAAAACAAAAAAAAAACAACGGTCCTTTTCAGGGCCACCTACATTTCTTAGAAAAGAAATAACCAAATTGCCAAATCAAGTAAAACAGTAAACCCCATCATTGGATTGTGTATGAGTGCGTGCGTGCGTGCGTGCGTGCGTGCGTCCGTTCATACTCTAAAATCAAAACCAAAAGACTCTTACCTTTTTCCTTTTTGGTATATTCTCCTTTAAAAAATTACAATGAACATAACATCCTCTCTCTCTTGCTTTTCTCTTGTTTCTTAGGACACTCTGAAGACCAATGTCCTTTTTCTTGACAATAATAACAGGTGTCTTCCCCTTTGTCGCTCTTTTTCTCCCTTTACTTTGACGTTGTGGACATTATGGAGCCCAATGTCCTTTCTCTTGGCAGATATAGCAAGTATCTTGACTTTTATCTCGAGAGGAGGCGGAGTAGTCCTTAGTCTTATTGAAAGTGGTATACTTTCGAAGGACTCTCTGTAAATCTCTGACCAGAAAGATGATCTGTCTTGACTCTTCCATCTTCACAGTGTGAAAGTTGAATAACGAATAGTGACTCTGAGGGTAGGAAGCTCTCTCTATATATATAGGGAGAGAGCCTGTGTAAAACTCAATCAGATCCAAGTTAGACATCAAGATGAAAAGATCACGTAATGTCAATGAGAAAACAGAAGACGAAACGAAGAGGCCACAACGGCGACTTTCCGTACCGCCTCATACACCGCTAGCTGAAGTGCTAGCTCTCGTCCATGCCAGCGATTTTGAAGAGGACACGAGTTAGTCTGAAGCCACACCTTTCACAAAACCAAGAGAATCTAGAACCCCTAACAAAGAAAGTCTTTCCGTAGCCCCCTCTCATATTCGAGAGACGCAAACAATGACATCCAGAAAGTTTGGAACCACGGCTTACACTTACACCGTCAACGTTAAAGACTTAAATTCTGAAGTGCCTCCCGAGAAAGCTGAAGGGTTCATTACCGTTTTGTGGGATCCTTTGTTACAGACCTTGAAACGACAATGCGGAACCAAAGAGGACGATCGGTTGAGACTTTCCATCCATCACGACAGTTTGAAGTCTCCTGTCTGGATCGAGTTCAGTACCCCGGCAGAATTAACACCGTCTAATGTCATGGACAAAATCGAACACGTTCAACAATCCAACGAAGAGTTTACCATCACCGATGGAAAAGCCACACTTCACATGACCCACGTTTCACCTCCTCGAGGTAGCGGACGAAGCAGGAAAGTGCCTTTGGTCGGTGCCAAGAAGTAACATGTCGGATATTTTAGAAGAGTACATTCGTTGTTTGCCTCTGGAGCTGCGAGAACGCATTTACAGAGAGTTTGTCAAGATACAAGTGAAACGCAAACTCAAAGTCATTCCTCGATTTTTAAACTATTGCTACTTCGATAGTATAAGAAGACTGATTCTTGGAAGAAACTATCACAGATGTCTTGGAGTAGACTATCACCAAAGATACACACCTTGGGAACCTGTATATAAAAGCTGACCATGCCAGGACCGTTGTCTGTACTTGTGAAACGTATTCCGTGGAAGGAAGTCAACGAAAGTGTTCAGACCTTAGAGGATTATCGACGCCTGATACAGGAACTGTTTCCATTGAATTTTGGATGCTATCTGGTGTGTGTGTTAGTGATTACTTTTCTTGGATTTCTTTTCCCAGGACATTCGTTGTGGACTATTTTGTAGGAACAGTATTTGATGTGGATTATTTATGAACGGTACATGCAACAACAAGGTCATGACCATTCACGAAATACAAATTGTGTTCAAAGTGTTGAGAATCGTGATGAACACTAGTTGTGTACCTCTGTGTGAAGAAGACATTTGTCAAACTTTATCTACACTTCATACTTTCCAAGAAGTGTGCATCGCTAGTTGGTTACACCAACAACTTTACGATTGGAAAGATGTACGTGACTGGAAAAGTGTTGGTTTCGATGCTTCGCTACAAGAAGTGGCACACTCTGTCAAAGACCTTGCGTATCACTAATCATCCCAGACAAAAAGTGAACTTGGAACCAAAGTCAACAATGACACTTGAGCCTCAAGAAGAAGACAACGCCGTCGTACAATAGAAACACCTGAGGAACAAAGAACCTTTCAGCCAGAGACATCCCATTCCACAACAGAGACAATGAATCGTGTATGTCGATTTCGTGTGACACACATCCATGGAGACTATTGTTGTACTTTGACTTGTTTATACACCACTTTGGTTCTTTTAGTGTGTGCCTTATTGTTTTACCTAACCATTTTTGCTGTATGTGTTTTCGTGCTTCATGACCTGTAAATATGTTTTTGTTGTTTTTTTAAAAACATTAAACGTGTATGAAACGTATAAAATGTATTGTGTCTTTCGCGTTCTTCTCAAATTCTCCCTACCTCAGTCATGGCTGCATCTTCCTTCTCTTCTGCCTCCTCTGCCTCTTCTTCTGTGGTCAAAGTAAGTGACGAAAAGTTAGATTGTCAAAGTTGGGAAGCTTTGTATTTGCGCCATCCTTTTAACATGTTGATTTCTGGACCCAGTGGTTCAGGCAAAACCGAATTTGTCAAACGTTTGATCGAACACAAATCTCATTTGTTTGATCGTCCTCCTCAACGTATCGTGTGGTGTTACAAAGAGTGGCAATCTTCTTACACTTTACTTCGTGAAAGTCAATGAGAAGCCATTTCGTTTGTCGAAGGCATTCCTCGCAAAGACAATGGAATCATGTTTGACTTGAGTCAAACACATCTGGTCATCTTCGATGATATGTTAGGAGAAGACGAAGAAGAAATTAAACTTAGGTTTACACGAAAAGGACATCATCGTAATGCCAGTATCATTTACATTACTCGAAATGTATTTCAACAAAGAATAGCCCATCGTACCATCAGTCTCAATGATCATTACGTGGTGTTGTTTTAAAGCCCCAGAGACAAATCTCAAGTGCAAGTGTTAGCCAAACATTTAGGCACTCCTTGGCTGAATTATGCTTACTATGGTTCTAAATCCCCAGACCCAGGACCGACTGCAGCAGCAGCAGTGATCCATGAACCGGACATCTATCTATCTATAACATAACAAATCTTCACTCTCTCTAACTAACCCAAACTTACAGCCACAAATGCCGAGTTTATATTCAAAATTTAAAATTCATAGATAAGGAGCAAGACGACGAATGTTTCTTAATTTGGCAAACAAAATACAAAATGTTTAACCCTAGACCAGTTGGAGCCATCCTAGGACACCAAGGCGCCATCTGCAGCTCTTTCCCGCCTTTTCCGCCTCCGGACATGAGTAACTGATAAGTGTGCGGTGCACACAATAAAGCGGCAAATGGGTAAAGTAAAAATTGCACGGTGTGCAAACTAACAACTCGTACATGGCCGAATGGCCGCACACGAGTATAATTTAAATTAAGTAAGTAAGAAGTTAGGCTACCATTCCATTCATTTGAGTCAGGAGCCAGCCGTCCAGCAAGTCAGATCGTCCCGAAGACCGTCGACAGCTGCTGTGGTAGTATGAAGGGGAGGGTGTCACCTGTGACTTACACGGACTGTTATGTGCACGTAATGACCAGCCTGCTACTGGTATACAGGAAGCCAGGGGCATACCTGCAGGTACGTGGCAGTACGTCACAGTAGATGGCCAACCTACCCCCTCCACCAAAGCAAAGCCCCTTAAGAGCCGTAGCCGAGTCGAGGAGTACAAAGGACTGGCACAGAGCCTCAGGAAGTATCCCGACGCAGCATGTGCAGCCTGCCATGTTTGGAGCAGAATGTAGGAAGGAGCAGGGAGGACAACGCAGGCACCAGGGGAGCGAGCTACGAAGATGCAGCCAACGACGCAGACCCAGGTTACCCGAGCGCTCACCCAAAAAGACAGGCGACACACACAGCCCCTTCTTCAGACGATTTGCTGTTGACGGCCGGATTCGAGCCAGCCTGCCGATAGCTACTGGTAGAGCCTGAGAGCAGATATTACCACGAGGGCTCTGCCACCCGAGCAGTCTGATCAAAATTGCTTGACTGTATGGGGTTTTCCTTTTGAAATTTGTAAAACCCCTTTTGTTTAGACTCTTAACAATACAAATTTGACTTGTTTTGATCCACCGTTAAAATTATAGCCTTGAATTTAGTAAATTGTGCGTGATACTAAAATAATATGAGTAATTTGTACTCGCTTATTGGTAATATTTTTGAAAAAATGATGTACACTATGTACTCAAAATTTATAACTGAATGGATTGTAATAAATAATGAAATTTGTAACTCTAAAAAAATTGCCATAATTAAATATGTGGTTAACACATAATTGGTTTTAGGGACAGCCCCACTTAGCTAACTGGGCAGAATTTGATCATGTACGTTCATGGCGTTTCAGTTCTCCGTCACGCTTCGCGCCTCCCGTGCCTAGCACGTGCTGCCTGCCACTCCTGACGCCAATAAAGTAAGTGCGCTTCTCGCACCCCTGTAAACATTATGGTTTTATTCCTATGTACAAGTATAATTAATTATACACACACCCCAATATCGCGCCTTCAATGAACTCCCTTAGGGGGAAACAATGCAGCGATGGAGGGGTGTAATAATAGCGTTTTACGCTTTAACGTGGTAACACGCTTGACCACAATGAAATAGTGTGCTTTGTACACATCTCAACCCCTTTAGGGGTAAATAGTCGACTTGTCAACACAATAAGATGAACAAAAAAGAAAAGCTAAAACAGCTAAGAGAACACCTAGAGATTGCCTGGCGGCTCCTACGGAACTGGAGGAGATGGAGGAGAAGACAAAAGAGGAGGAGAAGGAGAAGAAAGAAGAGGTGCGGCCTCATTTGATGATGCTGCCCAACTGCAAAGTGAGGCCCATGGCAAGGACACCGCCAGTCACCGCAACCACAGCCACAGCCAGAGCAACCTCCACAAGCACAGCATCCCCAAGCCTATAGGGTGATTAGGAGAAGAAGAAGTCAGACCTTCACTGTCCTTGCCACTGAGTATTAGGATCGTGAAGCTATCGAGCTCCCCTTCCCGTTTCCCATCTCCAGCAATGGTAGAAATGGATGGAGTGGGAGATGTGCGACTTGTGGGGCTAGACCAGGGAGATGCCCACATCTCTAGGTATAACAAAAAAACGAAAGGACCCTTTTCAGGGCCACCCAGATCTCTAGAAAAGAAATCAAATTGCATATATGTGTTTGTATGTTAAGTGTATGTGTGTGTCTGTCTTTGTCTTTACCCCCCCAAAAAAAAAAAAAAATCCCTTTCCCTTGTATGTGTGGTGTGTGTTTGTATTGAGTGTGTTTGGTGTATGTCTTTTAAAACAAATAAAAAAATACGCCCTTTGCCTTCTAAAAACTGTTTGTATGTTTTGGTGTATGTTTGTATAGAGTGTGTGTCTATGAACACTACCCTTTCCTTCCTATCTTAGAAAAGTATTTCTTTTGGGTCTACGCACTTGGTGTATTTTTTGTGTAAGAGGTTTTTTGTATATTTGCGTGGTATGTTTTCCTTCACGTCCGTGCTTCAAGCATATAAAGCTACGCATTCCCCAGTTGCGCCATTCATCGTCGACTACAGCAAGAATGTCTTCCGTAGAGAATTTGCAGGAAGCCAGGGATGTGATGGTGGGAGTGGAGACCCTATTAGAAAGGATAGAGATGTATTGACGATATCCAGTCAATCTACCCTATGTGACAAGGAAAGTGTTAGCCCTAAGAACAGCCAGGAGCCTTGTCCATGAAGTGATGGTAGAGGAAACCATGAAATAGAAGACCTCCTCGGTAATTCCACACTGTCGAGTGGAGATATTAAAAAAAGTCTTGGATTTGCTGGAAGGGGTGGAGTACCTCCTAGAAAAGGTACAAGATTTTTGGCTCTATGCTTCCCTCAGTAGTGTCAGAAGGGAAGCGACTGCCTTACTCACAGCCATGGGTCTTGTGAGTCAAGTCATAGAGACTGAAGAGAATGAAGTGACTGAGATCAAGAAGATCTGGACCGAGGAAAAAATGGAGAAGGAGAAGGAAAAGAAACAACAAGACTTCCAACGCCTGAACGAGAACTGGATGAAAATCCAGGACAAGTTCAGGAGATTGGGTCATCCTGACTGGCTCCCTGATCAGCCCAAGATAAAGAAGAAGAACATCCTAGGCTTCCTGAAGACATGGTGGATCAAGAAGAATTAAAAAAAACAGCCCTTTTCAGGGCCACCCACCTTTCTTAGAAAAGAACTAATCTAACATTACCAATAATAGTGTTTCTATGTTTCTATATTTGTTTGCTTGTTTGTTAGGTGTATGTGTCAATTCTGTCCCTATAAAGTACTTCTGTCCCCATCAACACAACCGACCCCATCAACACTTTTGAGGCTCAAGTGCCCAGATTCTATGTTTATTTTCCCCTTGAGACTCAAGTACCCCCCTTCCAGGTTTATTTTCCCTTGAGTCTCAAGTGTCCCCCTTCAATGTTTATTTTTCCTTGAGGCTCAAGTACCCCCCTCCATGTTAATTTTTCTCTTGAGGCTGGATAGGCACCTTTGAGGCTCGATACCAACCCCCATTACTACTTATGCAAAGTTTCAAACAATAGTTACCCAATAAGCACATTTTCCAACTGTTTGCATCCGGGTGAGACACGTGACATCATTTACATATGTGGATAAAGATTAGATACGTCACTTAAGCCTACCTTGACATTGGATCTAGATTGATATGAATAAATTGCTCCAAATGGATTTGGGTGTTTCTGCTATGTGTATCCTTCATTTGCTTCCAAATGGATCCTTTAAGTGCATATACTGTAATAAATTTATTCAATACTGCTCTGGTGCAGCGTCTCCGTTACAAAAGCCAAGCAATGTCAAGGTCTTGATATGGAGAGCATTGATTGTTTTCAAATTATCAAAGGGCAGTAACCCCTGTATATCCTATTACTAATCATTGCAAGATACAATTCTGTACTCGATGCATGCCACACTTCCGATTTCTGTTGTTCATAACCTTTGCAAAGATTACATTCTTCTCAAATTATACAATGTAATATTTTTATTTTGACTACAGGTTTCATAACAATAATAATTACGTTCTGGTTAGGAATCATTGCCATCATAGAAAAACCTGGATGTCTTCGTTTTGTATTGCCTCAAGAAATAGAGTTCTCAGTGGCCTGTTAAAATGTACAACACGTGTGTGTGAGAGAGAGAGAGAGAGAGAGAGAGAGAGAGAGAGAGAGAGAGAGAGAGAGCAGAGAGAGAGAAAGAGAGAGAGAGAGAGAGAAAGAGAGAGAGAGCGCGAAACCGATAGACAGAAGGTAAATAAAAACATTTCATAAACTGTTTATGGTTTGAACATTATTTTCAAATGTAAGGACAAACATATACCCAATAAACTGAATGTCTGATTTCGTGCAGTAGACATATTTGAAACTTTGTCATTCTTTTCTTTAATTGACACTATTTCCAACCTATTATATTCTTTAAGGTATGCCCAAACATTGCACCAAAGAGGATCTCTTATCTGCACTTTCAGCTGCAAAATGAAAATGCCGTTCCATACGAAAGCTGCTAAATAACACATTGTTCCATGAATAACTCTGGATGATCACTTAAAACTGAGGATACATATGAAACCACCAGGACAACCTTTGCAGTTGATAACTGAAGAAGAAGCATTGGTTCAATGCATAAAGTATATGTCAAGACAAGGTTTTCCGATGACACGAGAAATAGTTCGTCATTTCATATACTCAACAGTGAAAACATCGGGAAGAAATACATTAAGCGACAAGTGGTTTAGATACTTTAGTGCCATCCACCTAGAACCTTCAGAGAGGGGATCACAAAGATAGGACGTAAGTCGACACAGAATAGCAAACCATGTCATTGACCAGTACTTTAAACTGCCGTCAGACAATTTCCATCGTCTGGTTATTGTTTCTAAACCTGAATGTATTTCTAACTGGGATGAGACAGGCTAGAGCGGAAAGGAGGGCAGTGGCCAGAAAGTATTTGCTATTAAAAGTGAAACTTCCTACCAGCAAGCCGTCACGAGCACTAATAAAAGTGAAACTTCCTACCAGCAAGCCGTCACGAGCACTAATCACATTACTGCACATATATCAGGTGATGGACGAGTGCTACCAACATTTTTTATTTTTGAATTGTCTCTTTTCCATAGACATTACAAATATGGTGTCCTTGAAAATTGGCAGTATGGCACATCTTAATGTGGGTACATGGACATAAATTTATTTAAATTTTCGTTTGAAAAGATTTTCATTCCTAATTGTGGTAGATCCAGTCCAGTCCTTTTAATAATTGACAATCATGACATCCATATCAACCTGGATATTACTGAACTTACTAGAGTCAATGGAATTGTTATCCTTGGACTGCTAACCCATACAACACCTATTTTGCAGCCACTAGATGTTTCCAATTTTTGGCAGTTAAAGGACAAATTTTCAAATCTTGCAGTTAATCTTGGCTATGCCAATAAATCTCAAATTATTGGTTCACCAGCACAAGTGAAAGATGCATTCAGAAAGACTGGCATCATTCCCTTCAACCCTGATGCAATTGACAAATCTCAACTAGTGAAGAGCAATCAACTGACATAATTCGCAGACAAATTCGCAACATAGAAGCACAGCGCTATCACAGTCTGTTTATGCTGCCATTGCACAAACATGTACACTGTGTATAACTTGTGGGAGCTATCTTGGAGTAAATCCACTGGTGCTTGAAGGGTTAATACCACAGCAATTGGCAGATATCTTCTGTACTGTTGCAGCCAAGCTACTAACTGCAAAAAGAAAAACAGTCACTGTATCTGGTTATAACAGGAGATGAAATGTTGAATGAAATTACGACAAAAAGGGAACTTGAGAGGAAGAAGAAAGAAGATGTGGAGAGGAATAAAGAAGAAAGGAAGGAGAAACAAGAAAAAGGAAAACAGAGAAGGAGGCAAAAATGAGAGGAAAGAAAGCTCTAACTGAAGAAAGGAAGAAACCTGAATTTGAGAAACTGGAAAGGAAGAAACCTGAATTTGAGAAACTGGAAAGGCAGAAGATAGCAAAGGAGAAGCAACGCAACAGACATAAGTCACAGGCAATATACCTTTGTTGCATTTGTGGTTGTGCAATCACAATCAAAAGATCTAAGTACCAGTGAGGATGCAAACACTAATATAAGCTGGATTCAGAGTGATGCTTGTGAAGACTGGTTCCATCAACATTGTTCAGACATCATTCCAGAAGAAGTTGACGACAATGGTTTTATATTTCTCTGTTTTTCTTGCCAGGAATAATCTTTACGGTCTGGATTTTATCCAGCTCAGTACTCTCAATTAAAAGACTTGCTAACTCTGTGAATTGTACTTTCCGTTTCTTTATATGACAGGAAATCAGGAATCATAAAGAATTCATTGTTCTCGCAATACAGAGTATTTACGAATGTTTTACTACAATTTATGAATTACACATTTATTGAAATCTGTGAAGCAGTTATCCGTAAATTACATCCTATCAGTAGCAGGAGCTTGTTCTTCATTATCATTTTCTTTCCATTTTACATCCAATTCTTCACTTATTGTTGTTTACTTTGAATCCGTGTAATTAAAGTGTTTTTTATGACCTTATGAATTACAAATATATGCTTCACCAATCTGTCTCTCCGTCACCTAACTACGTTGTCTACAAAACGGTGTTTGAATAAAAATATTGCCGTGCAAATTTTGTTTGTAGAAAATCACTAAATATGTACATTTTATGCTACAGATACGTTACAAAAAAAAAAACAAGATTCATAAGAGGAGAATGTTTTCTTATGAAGTGATGTTTATTTCAAGTAATCAAGTTTTACAAATCCGAAAACATATTAAAACTTTCTCCGTAATGAGGTCAGTTATTTTTGCTGGAACCAATATATCTAAAACAACATCGTAAATGGATTTATTTTCCTATCACATTTTGTCTTTTCAAGGGTCTGTGTAATTTTAGAGTAAACTCAGAAGACTCCAGAAAAAGTGGCGCCGGTCAGTACTGCGATGTCTTTTTTTCTGTAAAATATTGGTACCAGGATGGAAAAAAACTTTAAATAATGTTAGTTGGCTTGTTTGATGTATATCTCTTTGCAAAAAGAGACAAATGCTATCAATTTCTCAACGCTTATATATGCTTACATTTATTTGTTGCGCACACAATACCTCATTTTTGATAATGAAATATATCAGACCTTTATCTTTCTAGTGTGTATTCAGTTGTTTTGTGCTCTGCGACATTTTCCCTTCATTTACTGATGATTGATTAGATCCATTGATCCAAAAGACCTTACATAATTAGCAATATTATGTTTCCATTTATCAACGGACCGCTAACAAACACAAGTTAAGCATGTTACGCAATACAAATACATATATTTACAAGAACAGCAAACAATTAGGAAACACCAGGTTGGCTGGAAGCACTCTTGTTCTCTTTACAGCATTAGCGATATATATATATATATATATATATATATATATATATATATATATATATATATATATATATACACACACACACATATATATATATATATATATATATATATATATATATATATATATATATATATATATATATATACTATCCTTACACTTTCTTATGTTCATTTTAGGTCGTGATCATATTTTGTCAGATCTGAAATATATTCTCTGAAGACTCAACGGCAATGCATAAAACTATACGTGACATATTCGAACATATTTGAATGAACTACTGATAGTGTAATATATATATATATATATATATATATATATATATATATATATATATATATATATATCTTTGTGTGTTTATCCCTGGATCGCTGACATTGTAAATGGATTGGGGGTGGGGTGCGGACTGATAAAATAATCACAGCATTAAATTGAAAACCTGCATAAGAACATTATGAAAATGTCATTCATCAAACACTGAGTAGATATTCCCATCCCTGATTTTTATTACGTACGACACTCTTCTCACTCAATTTATTGCTGAAATATAATCAGTGTTAATTACATTCAACACGGGAGGTAGACGCATCGCACTGAAAATAGAAAACGAAATGATACAAACAATTCTAATTTAAAACCATAATAGCATTGACTGGAAACAGATTTAATGGGTCTGGAGACATAAATTGAATCACTACGTGACACATTTTACATAGTAGTCATCCTATACATTTATAATCGTTACTAATTCATTCATATTTCCATATGATTAAAGTCTTGCCAACTTGCTATGTATTGCTGGGGTTTTATATTGTCATTTCTCAATGTGTTGCGTAATTTTGCTGCGTGAATATTGATGAAGCTCTATCATGCGGACAATATAACTCTTCCGGCATTGCTTGACGGCCTATAAATATTTCTTTTTTTACTCTGCAGTAGAATATTGTACACAACTTCATTACTTTTCATAGGGAGAATTGAGAAAGAGATAGGATACCACAATCGAAACCAAATAGGCTGACAAATGAATCTGTATGCAAAATTTGACATAAGGACAAAACCTTGCAATTTGGGAAAATTGTGAAAAATTGGGCTATTAGATATCTCAATCTCGTATGTCCTAATTTTAATTTATGATAAACGTTTTCTTCATAGTAATGTCAAGGACACCGCACAAAAAACAGATGATTTAAAAGAGAAGAAATTTCTGTTATAAATATTTTACAAAAGATGGCAAAGTTGGTTATCACGAATCGCGTTTCCACGATAAAAAATAGTACCAAAAATAACATGCTAAAGACAATATGATGCGGACAGTTTCCTTCGTGATCCGACAAAATATATTTTTGACTTTAGTTTGTACATTGCCAATATTACCTTGAATGTATTATAAAAACTCTTACCAGTAATTAGATTCAGTGTACCAGATAACTAGATATTATCTGAAGATTAATCGGTAATTCAGAAGGTACACCTAAAAATATATAACATGCTCCAAGTCTTACTCAACATGATTTGCTTACAGTGACGCCTAGTTGTGAAGGTTTGCACCTTCAAACTGTCGTTCAAACCTAAAATTGTACTATATTTATCAGGCCAAATTAAACGAATTCTTTTTTCCTTCTTTTGAAAGAAGCATAAAGTATGTTTTACATTTTAAGTTTCATTATGACTGGATACCTTTTGAGATTATATAGGATGTATCACACCATTATATTTATATTTTTTTAACTATTAATCTGCTTGATCGATGAAGGTATGTTACAAGACAGTAGATTTTGTCTTTAGACTCGACTATTACAAATTGTGCAGCATTAACACAGGCGAAAATATTGTGCAGATCTTGCCTATTATCAGTAAAGAAGTTTATTTGAATCTTTGAATTTTACCCACAATTGTTGGAGTACGTTCTATGTTAAGATTCTGTTGCTAGCGTAAAGATATCAAATATGATCAATGAAAATTATTGGAGTAAGAATGTAAATATCAGAAAATACCACAAAAAAATTCGCGTCCATTTTTGGTATAAATTTTGATCCATTCATAATTTTAAAAAAGGTATATTTATGATGAAGCTTTATATCATGGATGCCAAAAGAATAAATACTTCAAACGTGCACTCAAATCTTGGAATATTTAATAATAATAATAATAATAATAATAATAATAATAATAATAATAATATTTATTTAACCGTTGTTGGTCACGAGAGACACATCTTCCAAGTGGTCCTCAACGTATTAGCAGGTTATGTTATTCAAAGTCACTTACTTACACCCAGGTATACTCGCACACACAGTCACTCAGATTTAAAATGGATTAACATATGTGAAAATAGTAATCAACAGGTACATATATGAACATGTAGTATGATTCATGTTCACTCACTTATGCACGCACAAAGCGCCGGCAGTGTGGAACCCGTCTTACCTCGAGTTGCGCAGATGTGACTGCGACTAGAGTACTTGTAGCCCAAAATTATCTCTGTATCGACACAATACAGACGAGTCTTGTCAGGATGCTGTCCACTTTACGGAAGCGATCTTCATATATAGAGCTGTTATGGGGAGTCATCAAACTCTGGGGGTTTGTGTAACCAGGATACTGCGGTCATTGGTGACGTTGGTTCAAAGGACGGTATCGATTTTCTCAGTATGAGGGGCTAAAGGTTCTGGACCAACGGGTGTGCGGGATAAGGAGGGTCTCGGTGGATCCTTCGGCAGGCTGGGAGGAGCGGACCATACGAGGACGTTCTTTCACCATTTGACCAGAGCTGTGTAATTGGAATATGATCGTTGACCGGATGCCACGCGATAACTACCATCGTATATTCTATTTTTGGAACGATATCATTTTGTTATATTCGTTGTCGAATTTTGCTTGCATGAGTATTGTGTCAGATTAACTCACGAATCATTTGCATTATAAATAAACATCTCATTCACGTAATTGTGTTAAGCGTTTTCGCTAGATCCAATCCCACCCGGTTTCATCATGTTACTACAGAGATGAAACGAGTGTGTACAATAGAAATTAGAATGATATTACAGTGAAGGAAATATAAATATTAGAGAGAGAACTCAACAAAGAATTACACGTGATTGTGGAATCACAGCAAATGCAGCCTCAAAGTATTTACATAAAAAAGCCAATTTCGCATTAATTTTGTCAGTTTAAACAACTCGCTTTACATTTTTTTTTAAAAACAACTAATTACTACAACACCTATTAATTGTCCGGCAATTCAATTTAATACAATAAATTGGTTGACTCATATTAACAAGTTCACATATCAATTATGGTAAGCGAGATAAATATTTAGTACACTGAAACTCAATTATTCACATACAAACTTTTCAACAGTTGTAATAACTACACTTTAAAATTGGACATCGATTATTCACTAAAAAAAGACAGAGCGCTATGTGACATGAGAGTTTGGCAAAATCAGTCAAACTGGGGAGAATGGATGACACTGTCTGGTTGTTGGATTTCCTTTTCCTATTTAATAGAAAAAGTGCCATAATTAGTCACATAAATACAGAACATTCTGGCTTATTTCCAGATATGAAAACTGCTGACTGGATGCAAACTAGATTTACCTAATGATGATGCATTTAAATTAGATAACAGTATAGATATGAAGCAACTTAATTTGACCTATACCACTTGTTAAATTCCACCACATCATAACTGGACATACCTCAAGGGAACAAGAACACAAATACTTCATCGATAATGGACTAGAAGAACATTAAACTGTACACCAAGGTTTTGCGGAGCCGAAGCCTGGTTTTATGTTATCCTCTTACAAACGTACATACAACTATGAAGCCGGTTTTGTTGAATATTGTACAATAGTGTCAGCTGACAAAATGAAATGTATGGTAAACAAAGATAAATCTACTGCCTGTATTTACATATTTCTGCAATAAAGCAACGGCGAAACAGATGCCAGTATAGCAAGTTTAAATTGAAGTATTAGATTTCTATGTAATCTGCATAAAAGGTGCCCAAGCAGAGAACAGAACATCTATTACACAGCCTGTTTCGACAGTTTAATAGACTATTATAAGTTAATGGAGCTATTCATTTTAGGACAGGAAGATTACAACTCAACAGTATGACATTTCAACAATGCATAACAGATTTAAAATTTAAATTAAACTATGCTTTTGGTAGTGACGGTGTTACATAGATACATGGTTATGAAAATGGGCTGTATTATTGGATACAACAACAATATACATAAATATATTGACTCGTATAAAACTTGGATTATAACCCTACCATCAATATCAGTGTAGTAGATGATAGTATTCCAAACGCTCTGAAATATTCTGTGACATTAGGAACAATGACAGAGGACAAAAGAGAAGACAAATGGAGTACACATTATGCATAGAAGAAGGAAAATGGCCATAATAGTCGTATTGTCAGATCTGCTAAGATGACGCATGACAATCACATAGTGTGGACAACGTCCAATTTTGAAACGTCAAAAAGCAATCGTTATCCTGAAATACACAACAATTATTTGTACTGATACTAATTGTTGTTGGAGCTGTCTAGGCATTGTTGCATAACCTATTAGAGAAAAACTAATTTACAATAAAGTGTTAAAACAAAAAGAAATAGTTACGTCTACTATTAGGAAGTTAAACAGTATTAGTGATTTTGTATCCAAGGTTGTCGGTGATTATGGAAATGTCTATAATTAAATAATATAACAAATATAACGGAACAAAAAACGCCTTAAGAAAAAAGAAAATTAACATAGTAGAAACTCTCCTAAATATAGACACAGAGAATTTAAAACAAACTTTTCTCGCATTCGTTATATACATCCCTTCTAAATAGTAATTACCTGTTACATTGTTTTCAGTTATTTTTCCCTTACAGATGTAAAAAAAATAATAATATGTCAGATTAAAATGTGGTTCGTCTTCTCTTTGAACACTATAGGCTATGCCTTTTCCAGTTTTAAATTTTTCTTATACGTTCGTTTCAATTCATCCGGTCTTAATTCATACAAAATATACATTTCGTACATATAGATGTTGCAAAAGGGAAATTAACCCCTATTCTAAAGCTGTGATATTAGTTTCTTTATGGAACAGATTTAAAGGCCACTAAGTTATTATTGCAACCTTTCCTGAAACTATTGCAGGTTCGCATAACAACCTATACTACGCACTATCATTAATCAATCCCTTTTTCAAACTCGTTTAGAGCATCACAAGTTTTAACTTGACAAATTCATTGTGGATTCAATCTAGCTTAACAAACAGTTAACTGCAAAATTATCCTGGCATCACAGTTTACATTTTCGTTTCTATTTTAGGCACAATACAAACTGCTCATTCTATCACAGCCTCTCACGTCCTGCAAAAGGAATAGAGCGTTGAAAACATATGTTGCTTTGTGATTACGTAATGAATAATAAGCGTACAGCAACACTCTTTTCATCAGATTCCAGAGTTCGGTACCGCCTATTACTTTTCCAAGTATCAAGTACTAACAATCTGCCCCATTGCGATCCCATAACCTAGATGAATAAATGGTCTGATTGCATACGCTCTTCTTCATTTCTGGCCTCTAGTTGCTCCTTCAAAATTGCTATATTTACTTTTTCACGGGATTAACTATGTATGTATTTCATTACATTGTTTGGAGCTATTTTGTAACTTGAGTTTTCAACTTCAAAATTCTAAGAGTCCCCACCTCTGACCCCTTTATACACCGCTTGAATCCGTGATATAATACGTTTTGTATCTAAAAGATGTTACACTAACTCTTGTATACATATGAACATATTTCAACTTTTGAACATCTGCATCTTTGCCATATTATATATTTATTATGCCTTTGTTGGTTGCCTTCCTTTCCCCTTTCCCACGGATTCACCGAGGCATCCGAGCAGGGCTAACGTTGGTCGATATCGAACCCGCCACCTTTGGATTACGAATCCGACGCTATACCAAATGAGCTACAGCGGGTCCATATATATATATATATATATATATATATATATATATATATATATATATATATATATATATATATATATATAACACGTCGGTCCAAATTAATTGTTAACTGGCAGTCTACCTGGAGTTTAACTGGAATGATTTAGACTAGGACACCGACTTTAATTCACGTTTAAGATTTTCGTTTGAGATTGGTATTTATTGTTGTAGCAAAGTCTATATTAAAGGTCACAATCAAAAGAAATAAATAGTATTTAGTCGTTGTAGCGTGTAGTTTCTTTATTGTAGAGATGTCAGAGAAAGTCTTTCTCTTTAGGTATGTTTTAATCTTCCAAATGTTGCTTGCTTAGAGTTTTAGCGTTGGGAAAAATGATTCGAAATACTCCTTTCCTATTTTACGAGATCCTATAGGCCGTGATGCCCTGCATTTGGCACCAATACACATGATTCAATATTTATGAAAATTGAAACGTTTTATATTTCCACTTTAGCGCGTTTTAAAGGTGTTGTGATTATGTGTGATTTCAGCGAGTGCGTGCATAAATTTATTCCCCAGCCTCATACAATTTTCCTTCTCTATTTGCACAAACTTAAAGAAGCCGTTTCCTTCGTCCTACACCTCATCCTGACCCTGACAGGCTTTGTTAAATTTGCTCTTTTGTGCTATGAATTTACTATCTATCTTAATCATAATTAATGCCAGACAAACCCATACCTAGTTAAGAGAACGATAAGTTCTCCAGAATTTCGGCGTGTTTTGTTCTTTCACAGCTCATCTTTAATATCCAGAAACATAATATGCATTTGCACCACGTCAGCACTATTGACACGAAGCCATCTTGAGAAATGAGTTTTGTTCTAAGATTGATCTCATATCATTAGTTACATCCAGGGCCCGCTTGCATTCTCTGTCGGATCTAACTCACCGCAGGGGCATCAATATCATCTAAATTATCCCGTATCCTGAGGTAAAATGTTGAGAATGTCTCATTTTTCACACCTTCTGCACAATATGTTGGTCTAATTAATTTGCTTTGGATGAAACATGCTTCATCTAAACCCAGGTAATAAAGAGAATTCATTTCTGTATGCATAGTATTTTTTTTGAAATACAAAGTATCCCTATCTCTGTCTTTTTTAATCAATCGATTTAAGGTTTTTGCTGTTATCGTTGTTAATAATAATAATAATAATAATAATAATAATAATAATAATCGCTAGTTCGTTGTCACAAAATAGAAAAGAGAACACATTTAAATATGTGGGCTCAGTGGTAGCAACACAAGTTCTCGGCTATAAGCTCTGAGAGACAATCATTCCCACAATGAAAACATATGTTACTGGAAAAATTAATGAAAAGATAGTAGATATAACTAGGCAGAAACTCCATAAGAAAATATGGAAACGAGTGGTTAATAGAAAAGGAAACCTCAGTAAAAGAATCAAGTGATTTGTGACAGTGAAAGAAGAATGAAAACAATAAATCAAGACAATAGCAATCACAACAAAGCGGTATAAACAAGGGTAAGACGGTTAAAACAAAACAAGCCATTCAAAACCAGCCAACGGCTCACTGGAGATGAGAAGAGCGACTGTAATGCTATGCCGGAAAAGCAGGTGTTACCAAGCGTCTGGAGCAACATATAGAACAAACCAACCAAGCATAAGGGCGTTGCAAAGTGGCTGAAGAAGGTTAGAGAAGAGCTAAGGTATGTGATATGTTGATCAGCAAGATATATTGGTGGGATGTCAGTATCAAAGGTGATAAACGTTCCAAGAAGATTAATTATCACCACTGGTTTTCGTTGTCGCACAAATTCGCCCTAACGAGATTATTGAGACAACACAGTGCAGGATACCAATTATTGAAGGACTCAAATAATTAACTTACTGTTCAAGGACGACTTGAAGTTCTCTGGACGAAATGAGTCAGAATTACACCCACTAGTCCAGACAGTATGGATTGGCACCAATGCCATCCAGATGGAATTTGGAATTAATATGCGTCCAGAACGGTAAACCGTCAAAATCAGAATGCATCAAACTCTCCAACAACCAGAGATTAAACTAACAGAGGAAGATGAGAATACCTGGAGATGGCTTCAACTGGGAGAGCAAACAACAGGAACAGAACGACTCGGATGGCAACGCAAGACAATACACTTGTGGTAATCAAGGTGAATGTATCGCCATTGTGCAGAATGTGCAACAATCAAAATGAGACGGTCAAACACCAAATCATTAAGTGCAGCAAGCTATCCTAGTGTGAACACAAAAATTTGCATGACAAACTAGCCCCCTTGGTATACTGATAACGTTCTCAGAAATATTGTATGAAGCGCGCGGCGAGTGGTTTGATTATAAGGCAGAGAAAGTGGTTGAAAACATCATGGTGAAAACTCTGTGGACTTCCACATTCAGACCGACCACACGATACATCACAGGAGGCCAGAGATAGTACTGGTCGACAAAGAGAGGACATAGCAATGCTAGGGGACTTACTCGAGTTACAACAGAAAGTAAGTACCGTGTACTTACCAGAGAACGTAAAAGGGTATAGACAACGAACCCAGAGATTGAACTGAAATTTGTGGGAGTACTTGGAGTAATACCCTTCATAACCTCCAAGACTATCTGAGAGAACTGAAATTACGACTGAAGTCAAACCTACTGCAGAACTTGGAACTCATCGGGACATTAAAACTAGTACGCAAAGTCCTAAAGATCTTAGGCCACAGAGCTTCATGATTAGAAGAAATTACTCTAAAATATAATTGTTAGAGCTATGAAATAATAATAATAATGATAATAATATATATTGTAAGAATAATCACAATTAGATGAATACAAAATTGTATGCAAGAAAGCAACTTTATCAACTCTTCCTATTCGTGGATACAAACTAATGACAAAGAATAAAGAGAAATAACTCCAATGACTGATTCCATTCAAAAACATGTAACAAATTAACATCGATAAACAGTTATTACACGAATTCCGCGGAATAGGTTTTAACCCGCTCGTCGCTGCATGATCCAGAAACTAAAACGTCACTAGTGCAAGGTATACGGCAGGTCAGTGTAACCTAGTCTTAATGACGGCAGGTCAGTGTGACCTTATTCAATGTTGTGAATATTAGTCATCGTAATGAATAAAGTCTGATAATTACCAATGTTTATCGTTAGAGAATACGACTAAATGTTCTGAATTTGAATTATCGATACGCGTGCAATTTAGGTCAAGGTAACCTTGTTTGCTAGCGGTGAATGAACCTAAAATCGGTAAATGCAAACATTTTAAACAATCTCAGCTAAATGTCAAATCAACTGGTCTTTGTCGCCAAATATAACAATCAAAACAATGAATATGTTTGGCATATGCTTCGCATGCGAGACAAATCTAAGCAACAGGACGTTACCTTCGACGAAACAACAGAAAATGGTTTTGTCCACAAAGTATCTGGCGTATGCAAAGGCTGATGCCTAATTATATTTTATGAGACCTGATATTCCGCATGAAACAATATGCTGTCTATCTCACAGCATGGACTTAAAATTGTCCGTTTTAGCTGGACATTGTACTTTATGTTATGCAATATATAGATTTTTACCCCAGAAAAATTAAAACTCCATGTACTTTGCACTTGCATCCACTTGTATCTAATATATTCAATTCATTTACAATAATTTCTGTCTCACATAAATCCCCGCCCCCGTTAAAAAGAAACAAAAAGTACGCCAACGGTCTTTGGTTTCCGCAACTGGGAATGCCTAATCTACATTTTCGTTGATTATCTATAAAAGTACATTCCTTTTCAAACAAAAGGTTAAATGATTATTTAAAAGACTAATATGAGCAAAAATTAATTCATCGTGTTTTCACTCAAATATTCAATTTAAATTTCCGTGAGGGTATCTACAATGTTGAACTTTAATCCATATGTTATACTCCTATCTCCTTATTTAGGGAAGAGTGAAAATGTGGTTGAACCTTTCAAATGACCATGTGTATTGCCCTTATGAAGCACCTTTGTTACGACTCTATGGTCTAAGAAAAATGTAACAGAAAGAAAGTGAAACCAACAAATCAAGTAAAAATCAACAAGCAATTTATTTCTAGATAATTAAAATGAAAAATCAAAAAGACACTTACAGTAAAGTGTATTGAAATCCAAATAATCCAATAAGAATTAGTGTTCTAATCACAAGTCCTAAATATAGAATGTTCCGAATTCAGGGCTGTATCCGTTGATGTTATGATGTGCCAATGTTCTTCAAAGTCCTGATGTACTAGTAGTCTTTAATGTGCTGATGTCAAAATGAAGTACTCCAAACTATCTCTGAATACGTTCACATAAATTCCACAATCATCAATTAAAAGTCCAAAATCCAAAAGTCTATGAGCACTGCTATAATCCAATGAATATTTTAAATAATTCCTCTCTTAGAATTTGGAATGACTTTCCACAACTGTAACAGCTCTTTACAAGACTGATAGTAATGTCAAAACTGAAAAAACTGTCCACTTAACATGGTATATATAAAGATTGGTCACATAACAGAATATTCTAGAATAATAAATGTACGTTTGACCATTGACAGGTAACTCCTAAGGTATTTCCAGTTTTATTTGTAAACAAAATCAACCTTGACCTCAAATTTTGTAAAATGTTGTTGATCAAAGCTATCCTTTAGCTCAAATCTGAAGTAAACAACCTAATTCAAGGACACTAGTTAAACATGTCACCCCTCTGGTAAACAAAACCAAGATCTAAGCAATACCAAAGTCAAGAAACATTTATAATTTCCTAAAATATCTATAATATTATATAAACATCATACATAACACTTTCAATGACCATTACTGGTCTAATGTAACTTAATGTATCAGCCATACTAAAATCAAGCACAAGTTTTCTTTAGACGGTGTGTGTGTGTGTTTGCTACGATGCTCATTTTCTAAGCTCCTTTTTGAATGCAAGGCTTTCTCTACATGTCATTATTTTAATGGTTTAAATTTACTCATGGGGTACTTGCTGCTCATTTGCATTTATTCATGTTCTGTTTATGATTTTAAAAATATTGATTTAGAAACGGTATCTGGGCGCTTAAACTCGAAGTAGAAATGAAAAAAATGATTAAATTCAAGAATATTTATTTTATACGTCAGATGCTGGTTTTGTTCTTTCTCTTTAATGCACCCAAGCCCTAAGCATCCTGTCATATAGCTGGATGTTCAATTGACATATTAAGATTCATAGTTCCAGCAATTGGAATGCCACTGCAATCAAAACATATCAGCTGCCATCAGCTGTTTCATTTTTATGCTGAATGCCATTGCGACACTTTTTTTTTCCTTTCTTAACAATTTCAGAGGTCTAATATCCGCCATACTATTTGGGTGTGGTAACCTTTTAATGTAATATGGTTTTGTCGATTCTGAATAAAGCCAATGTTCATTTATCTATCGATGTATCCTGGGTCAGAGAAAAAAAAGTGTTTATGAACCTAATAAACTTTGTCTGTAACAAATGAGCATTCGAAATTGCAAAAATGGAATGGAAATATAAAAATTGAAAAGACTTAATTGCCTAGAATTTGAGCAGAAACAAATTGTAAATTAGAAACCGTCGAAAATAGGGCCAAATTAAGTTGAGAATCAACCACCTTTGTTGTACACCTTCATAACTGCACAAAATGTATAAGGCGGAATTTGGTCTTTAATATTACAGTTTTTTTTTTAAAAACTCATAAGACGATCTATTTTAGTCGGGCTTCGGTGCCTGTATACCTCGTAATAGCCCTGCCATTTCGACAAGATAGGAAAGCTTCTGAAAAAAGACGTTATCATACTTGTTCGTTCCGCCGACTCGAAGAAAATAAAACCTATGTAGTTTTGTATATATAATAATTAGAATGAATGTCATGCCTTGTTGGAACAGAATTTACATGGCTAAGTACAGTTGAATTCTATCAGTAGATGTTCATATGTTAATTTTATTTATGTTCTTTCAGTTTATACAGACGTTAAGACCAATAAACGTGATATGTAGATATTCAATGTGAGAGCAGCATATGCTTGTAGTAGTGGAACTTTCAATTAGGGGGAAAATAATTATTTTCAAGAAGGCTAACAGAGAATAAATAAATAACTGAAACGTAAAGCGTTACATAATCCGTTAACAATACTTCTTTTATTTAATTTTTTTTCTTTTGATTTTTTTTTTTTTTTGTTTTGTATTACGGCAATCATTACAAATGGACAGTTTTCCTTGTTGAAGAAAAATATTATTTTAAAACAATAAAAGTTCATATAGAAACAAAACTTAGACTAAACTACATGAAGAAATCTGGATGGCTGATGAGAGAAGAGTCTTTCCTGTGTATGCGTTTAGCATTGGACTGGCTAATCTAATACGTTTCTTTTTTTTTTTTTATTTTGAAAAAAAAGTCTTATTGAATAGATTTCTCATATTGATTCCATCTTCATCAGTTTTTCTGTTTCACAGTGTTATTTGGTTTCATTGGTAATTGGTGTGTACTGCTTGATTCACGATCGCTTCCTCTCATAATTTGTGCAGCGGATGTATGGCCTTCATTTTTAATGGAAAGGTGGAGTTCTTAAGTGAGCGAATGTATGCTGGCAATTTATTTTCCATTACAGTAATTTGTTTTACCGTTTTTATATCTTTCCTTTGCGTTGGTATTCGCGTAAAGCCATCATCCAACAGATAAATTGCACAATTCAAGTCAACTATCCAAAGCAAAATGATTAAACTGCACAAATGATGTCTCCGGCTTTAAATCATTCATTAATTAATATGATTTCCTGCATAGCATTTACGAGCTTAATTTCATTCGTCATAGAAATAGGATTTTACCAGCAAATCTCAGATAGTATGTCATAAAAGGAAGGAAAATTGTACAGCCGTAATCCTCAATTTCATGTTTGTCTTTATTTTGTCTAATAATGGCAATGGATAATAAAATGGTTTGCACTCTTGTCGTCATTTACTACATGAAACATATAACTGAATTCAATTTGTCTATTCAGCTACAAATATATCGAACCTGAAACAGACTATATTCTATCAGATAACACGGCTTCATGTGACATAGGTCTGACTTTTTGAAATTTAAAATAAGTTCCGAAACATTTAATGCATTAATATAACACTACGGGAGATAGCAAGAAAAAATAACGTTTCACACTTTCACGTACGTCTACATCAGAATAATGATCCGTAAAGTGGACTACTCCCTGACAAGGCTCCTATGCATTATAACGATATTGCGTAAAGTGGACAACTCCATGACAAGGCTCCTATGCATTATAACGATATTCGGTAAAGTGGACTACTCCATGACAAGGCTCCTATGCATTATAACGATATTTCGTAAAGTGGACTACTCCATGACTTCAAACTCACGGCCGGAGAAAGCGGGACCCCACTGCCGACACTTTGCGCCTGCTGCATTAAGTGAACACAATTATCTATTTCACAATTGCCAAGAAAAAAACATACACCATAAGTAACGATGTACCCAATCTATATTTATGTTCATATATAATACATGAAATGCAGCACATTGTTCCAGTTAAATCAGTAGCTAAATTAATTGATATATTTATTTCACTTGCAATTATCTGTCCCTTTTTCCATCCGTCCACTCTTCATTTCGTCTGTCCTTTAGTCTGGTATTTGCTTATTTGACATTTATTCGATATTCGTTATCTCAGCTGATGCCTTACCATAAGACACAGGATGGCATCTTGTAATGAGTGACAAAATACTTAAAATTTCTACTTCTCTACAAACTCATTTATTAGAAAGTAGGTATCTTATTGTTAACCAGGTTTGCTTTTGTTGTTGTTGTTGTTGTTGTTGTTGTTGTTGGGGAGGGTGGGGTTGGTTTACGGCACAGCAACACTTTGAAGTATTACATAGTCTGAAGGCAAGTAGATTAAACTGCCCTGCCCAATGACAAAAAACGATAGCCAGTCCTGACTGATCAAATGGTGCAAATCGAACTCGCAACCTGCTGATAACGAGTCCAACGCCTTAACCAATGAGCTACAACGGCTCCTTTGTTTAATCAGGATTTTCAATCAGATAAACTATGCGCTATATTATATTATATTATATTATATAGTATTGTATTATATTATATTATATTATATTATATTATATTATATTATATTATATTATATTATATTATATTATATTATATTATATTATATTATATTACAATACATACATTATTCTCTATTATAACCTCTATATTCCTTGATTTCTGTCGTAGGAATCTGGAGTGACCGTGTACTTAGATGAAAATTAATCACTGGGTCGACATGCGGGTGTGTCTGCTACACACGAATGCTAATACCAGCCACTTTGTATCATCATTTGGGTGATGTGTGCATAGTCGAGATAGTAATTGGGTTGGTGCTTATATGCAAGGCGATGGGTGCCGAATCTCCATAGAGTACGAATTACAAATTCTCTAATATGTGTGGTAGTATTATTTTTTTTTGTCTTTAAAAATTATGTTAATGTTATCAAGCATTCTTCTGTTGGATCCAGAGACAACACTTTCTGCTCTGTTTGGTGTATATTATTAATTATGTGTGTGTGTGTCCCTTCCCCTCTGTCTGTCTGTCTGTATGTATATATATATATATATATATATATATATATATATATATATATATATATATATATGTGTGTGTGTGTGTAATTCATCTGCCAAAATATCCGTAAAGACCATGTCCAATATTACAGTAAAAATGATACTACCATTTCTCGATTACGATTATAACATTCAACACTCATATCATAACGTTCACCATCCAAAAATGCTACGATTTGCAAATGACACAAATCATAGTAACTATGCATCTGGAATTAAAATATCGATGAAATTCCCAATGATTAGTGGATCGTATGTAGCTTGCTTGGTTTATTTTCGAGGCCAATTAATTTACTCTCATGTGCGCTATATGAATGCAAGATTTTTTTAACGAGGCTATGGATCCCCTAAAGCTTGAAATGTCATTAGATAAAATGTTAAATTGCTTCTCGCCGTATGATCGGGAAAATTAAAGAAAAAAGTGCTTATTATTTGGAATGTTGCAAAAAAATATTCCTTTTCTAATTCTGAGTGTCATTTCTCTTTGCTTACTTTTGCAAACGTCATATTGATCGACTGTACTCGTTGTAATCTAACTAGAAAGGAAAGGCCAACAACAAAAAATAACATTTTACCGATTGCATATTTAATTACAATGTGCAGAAACAAAACCACAATTTTCAATAGTACTTTTATGTGAGAAAAAGACGAGTCATAGCTGTCTCATATATGATTCATGTTATTCTGCAACCAAATAGTATAACCCATTGTAGGAAAGTTTCCTTTAACATATAGGCTTGCTTGTACTCTTTTCAAAGCGTCTCTGCAAGTGTATTGTAGTCCAACTCCATATTTTCCCTTCGGATGTACATTGATCTTCAAGTGCAGATACAACTCCTTGCAGCATATTGTTACGGAATTATGTATATGAAATTTATAATGTGCCATAACTTTTTATCTATGACTGTACTTTAAATTGTGTCAAATAGTAAGTCGCACTTTAAGTTTGAAAAAAGATGTCAACAAGGTATTTACTGAACTTTTGTTCAAGGTCAGAGTTGTTTATCATTCCTGGAGAAAATTTCCATTGAAAGACGCATTTAGTATTGCATTCTGGGTCGTAATATGACACGTTTCCTGTTGTGAAATAGGTCATTTCCAAAGAGTATATAAGACCTTGATATACGCATTATATTCATTCCACTTTTAAATCCTGTGTTGAAAACATCTGTTTTTTTACGATCAGCCTTTGGAATCATCAGATATTTGGAATCATAGCCGTGCTGTTATCTTGTAGTTCTGCACTGCCGTAATGCTGCATTGCTGTATACATAATTCGAAAGGAATTATTTATTGGAACATTCATCAGAGTTACCTGGAGTACTCATTAACGTTTGGAGTTATATTTAGGACTTTTGGATGCTTGTGAATATTCTCAAAGATGATCTGGATTACATTATCGTTGGTACATCAGGACATTCCAGACCCATTTATTCGGAACAATCTTTCATTCGGAACATTCGTTCATTACGAAGATCCATTCATTCGGAACAATCTTTCATTCGGAACATTCGTTCATTACGAAGATTCATTCGTTCGGAACATTCATTCATTCGGAACATTTTATAATTTCTATATTTATGCCTTGTGATTAGGACACTAATAATTATTGGATTATTTGCATTTTAACACACGTTACTATAAGTGTCTTTTGATTTTTACATTAATTATTTAGAAATAAATTGTTTGTTGATTTTTACAAACATTGTTGGTTTCACATTCTTTTTGTTACGTTTTTCTTACCATAGGTTCGTAACAATATTTCAATTCTCCAGAAAAAAGATTTAGGATAAACAAAATTGCAGACTCTTTGATACATTTGCAAACCATAATAAGGTCATCGTGACTAATGATACTGCATCTCTGATATGTATTTATAGACTTTATAAGGTTCCAAATAAAACTCAAACATGAACCACACTCCATGCAAGTGGCATTACCTCTAATTTGTTTTTCCGCAAATGAATATAATTGTGTTCATTAGAATAGTTTACTTATTTTGCTAGATTAATCTAGAAGCTATTGTCCGTAGGATTCAAGAGGAAATTTGTTCTCAGATTAACTCATACTCGTCCGATTATTGAAGTTGCATTCAAAATTAATTCATGCTTTATGCAGTCCCGATTCTATTGTGATGTAAATAAACGCTAAAAACGGGAAAGTATGGTTTAAAATGTAAATGTACTGGAACATCATGGGAGATAGCAATTAAGAACGGGCGTTTCGTATTAAAAAATTTATTTGGGAGCATAAAAATGAAATAATATTCGTGCTAGGTAAAGGCGTTAGTATGGAAGAATAATTATAATTTAGTATATCTTACATCCTTTGTCATCTCATATGCATTCTCGCAATCTTATGGCATCTCATATGCATCCTCGCAATCTACTCCTCCTTGCCATAAATACTGTTGACATATGTTATTTCCCTTCGATCGACCTGCCCGTCCGTCCGATCTTCATTACAATATTATATCATCCGTCTTTGTATTTGTGTGTATATCTGTCAATAAAGTGTCGACATATTGTTCATAAAAGATTGGAGTACAAGAAGATCAATAGACAAAGGAGTGATTCATACCTGCGTATGAATTGACCTATAGGCATTGAAACAGGCAGACCACCATTATGAAATGGTGAGAGACTTTTTGAGCAAATAGATGAAAATATTAATCTGGTGTCTTTTAACTAAAACTGATTCGAAAAGTATCCAAACATTTCTGTCCGCAAAGCATTTGTACAACATTTTTACGTGATCGTGGAAAAGTATTTGGACTCTTTAGATATGTATATCTAAGCTCTTTACATAACATATATAGGACAGAAATAAGCCTTATTCAAAACCGCAATATTCTTCTAATTATCTATGTTTATCACAATAAAAGTGCATGTGGCAAAGGCCATAATTTACATTCTTCCGCAAGTATGATGACATGTGTATATTAGACTGCTTAATCTTCGGGCTATATATGGTAGATAATACTGAGATAAACGTCAAAATTAGTGTCATGGAAATTTGTTTGTCCTTAACGGTTAAAGCATGTGGTCAATGTTTCAATATACTTTTAACATTGCATGCGAAATTAATTTATTTTTACAAATGCAATCCTATTTTAATACAAATGGTTTACAAAAACATAGCCGAAAGAATGATTATGATTAAAATATGTTGGAAACGTTCCAGGAGTTACCGATTTCAGAACAAAATTGTATTATTAGAGGCTGATTTTGGGGAGCAGAACAGTGCCATAACGTTCGGCAGCAAAATTAGTGAAGAATAGGAATTATAATATGATATAAGTTTTCCTGTATGTAATTTCACTTGTATTGTTTACATCCTCTAATATCTTGCTTTTAACACTGTTAGAAAGGTTTGCCATTTTTGTCCGTATGTCTCTCTGTCCGTTTGTCCGTTCTTCATTTCAATGTTCAAACCTCCATCTGTCTTCGATAATTATGGCAGGAGTCTTTAAAAATTAAATAGATGTCTCCGCTTCAAGCCAGAGCAAGAAATTTCTGCTGATAGGTTGATATTTTATCCAAAGTAAGATTACTTGTAGAACTATTATGTTTATATTTATGGCATGACAAAGCGTGAGGAAAAATCTCTCAGAATATCAGACCATCTTAGTCTTAATCTCTGAGTTCTATTTCTCGCGTAAAAATGAATTTTCTATGCTTAATATCGTTTTCTAGTTTAACTCTGTGGGTGTATATATATATCCGTCTATTGTGTATCGATATCGAACCTTTAAAGTTTGGCACACAACAAATAATTAAATAAATAATA
The DNA here is from genome assembly GCA_029931535.1 of Margaritifera margaritifera. Classification (NCBI taxonomy): domain Eukaryota; kingdom Metazoa; phylum Mollusca; class Bivalvia; order Unionida; family Margaritiferidae; genus Margaritifera; species Margaritifera margaritifera. The sequence goes on along the minus strand of JAQPZY010001344.1, from coordinate 1,783,198 downwards.
AAATATATATGCATTTGGGCTTAATTAAGATAGTCAATGCAATCAAAATGTGACAAGAAATAGCAGAAGACTCGATTACCTTACAGATGAAACGTTCCTCTGGCATCTTAAAAATGACACTAAAGTTTACCACATATTTATGTCCAAACGGCATTGACAATAATTTTGTGTATTTTGACATGTGTCTATTTAATCCATAAAGTTCCAAAAAATAGAAATTACATTCCAAACCAATCATCGCATCAAATTGTCAATATATATTTTAAACTTAAGTGCAAATGGTAATGGTCTCAATTTAATTCTTCTGCATGTGTAAGATTTTGTGATTTAGCACGACGCATTACTCGGCCTAATACGGTTAAAACTACTTAGTCTAATGCCCGAAGGAAGGACGTGGAAATTAATATACTAATCCTTTAGCGAGATTTTCATATATTAAACGAGATTGCAGCCAGATTTAATTAATTTTCATGACATGCCAATCCTACTTTAATGTAAATTAAAAATAGAAGAATGATTAATTATCAAAATATGCTGCAACATCATGAGAGTGAGAACAAATATGTTTTCAAACAAGATATTGATCGTAGGGGATAAAAATGTTTTTGTGTTCGGTAATTGCATTGGTGAGGAATATGATCCAGTTCAATTAAGTTTATATTATTCATTCTAATCCATGCCTTATATACAACAGTTTCTGTCCTTTATCGACCAGTGAACTCTTTCGATACGTATCACAAAAAATGGTATCATTTAAAGCTGGAGATTTATAACTGTGCGGGCCTGCGAGGAAAATGAAAGTTCGTAAATAAGCTAACACCAGCAAGCTTTCCTTTATTTGCTTCTGTGTCAGTTACTCTATCTATTCTTATCCATTTTTCTCTGCTGACCATCTCATTTTATTGTATCCATCTATCTATCTATCTATCTATCTATCTATCTATCTATATATATATATATATATATATATATATATATATATATATATATATATATATATCCCTTTCTATATGTGGATACGCCTTCGCTAAAACTAGCAACCTTGCGCAACAAGTGTGAACTTGTAGGCACTATAACCTCACTGATTTAATACTGTTCACAGTGTTACGACTCTAATGTCTAAGAAAAATGTAACAGAAAGAAAGTGAAACAAACAAATCAAGTACAAATCAACAAGCAATTCATTTCTAGATAATTAAAATGAAATCAAAAAGACACTTACAGTAATGTGAATCAATATTCAAATAATCCAATAAGTCTAAGTGTCCCAATTACAAGTCCTAAATATGGAAGGTTCAGAATGAATGGATGAATGTGCTAATGTGCCAATGGTCTTTAATGTCCTGATGTGTCAGTAATCTTTAATGTGTTGATATGCCAAAATGAAGTAGTCCAAAATATCTTTGAATAAGTTCACATAAATCCCAAAATCATCAATTTAAAATCCAAAATCCAAAAGTCTATGAGCACTTTTATAATACAATGACTATTTTTAATAATTCATCTCTCAGAATTTGGAATGATTTTCCACAACTGTAATAGCTCTTTAAAAGACTGATGGTAATGTCGAAAACTAACTAACTGTCCACTAAACATGGCATATATAAAGATAGGTCACATGACAATATTCTATAATAGTAAATGTCCTGTAAGATCTTTGACACATAACTCAAATGAAATTCTGGTTTTATATGTAAACAAAATCAACCTTGGCCTCAAATTTAACCAACATCTTGTTTATTAAAACTATCCTTGAACTCAAATATTAAGTAAACAGCATAATTGAAGGACAGTAGTTAAACATGTTTTCCTGCTAAACAACATTAAGGTTTAAGCAAATATTAAAGTCAAAAACATTTATTATTTCCTAAAATATTTATAATATTATATAAACATCATACATAACAGAAGAAAACATTGTGTGCACTCTTTATTTGAATTTATTGTAGTGTATAATAATGTATAAATGCAGTTTGTACAAAATTTAGTTTATCAGAATGATTCCTGTCTCTTAATATATATGCATATTAATACATATGTTTGCTTGTTTGTATGCTGTTCAATTTTACTTTTTTTATATTATGCTAGTATTTCCATACGTTTTTGATGTGAATGCTTAATTTGTAAACATGCATAAAGATTTTGCGACTGGTTCCACCATGACATATTTAAGCTTTTAGCTTTTAAACTTGGTTTCATTTTATTTTTAACTTCCATTTATTTTTAGATATACATTAGATGCTTTTAGTTCGGCTACATCCTTAGTGTTTTAGATTTGTATCTACTCGTGGTATTTATTCGTCGTTTCTTTAGATCCCCATATCATATATTATATATGTAAATTGTCAGTGTACATTTTCACTGAACTTACGTTACTTTGTTTAATCCAGTTTCTTACTGAGTAAACGTATGTGTCATAATTATAAATATAAATGTTTCTAGTAGTATGCTTTCGAGTGCATGCATCAGTGTTTATCCTTAAAATTCGTTATTTGTGTGAGCTTAGGCAACTAAATCATGTGTATATTTTAATTTACGTATGTAATGTTAGAATATAAATTTGTTCCTGTCCATTTGCTTTCTTGCATGCATGTTTGCCAGACATTCGATTGTTTTATGTTACTTCTAACTTGGAAATTAAAATATAAATTTCATGATGACCCAATATTAACGTTAATTGTTATTTTATTGTTATGGTCGGTGAATAGCTTGGACGATCTACTCTGTTTTCTTGTTGTTGTTATATGGAATGCCGATTTTAAATAAAAACTGTCTACTATGTACAGAAAAAAATAGATCTCCGATTATATTTATGGAAGAGCTTGCAGACAGACTTTGTCGTCATTTTCTAAAGTACCTCTCTCAGCTAAAAAGTTATAAATGGTATTCCCGTTGCGCATAAATCTACCCTCAAGGACGGCTTCGCAGTGTGCATGGCATGGCATAAACTGATTTAAGCAGTCTGAAGCTTGTAAATGTCGAACTAAAGCCCAGATCTCATTGTTTCCGAATTTACTGAAGCATATTTTACGGTTAATTCCCTGACTGGATATTCAAGAAACATAACAAGTCTTTGTCGCTTTGTTAGTAAACCTTAATTGCCAACGAACCATTGTCGTGCCCGTCTCTAAATCGTCATCTGTTATTATTGGTTGTTGTCTCTTTCCTTGCTGGCTTGCTTTATTTATTTATTTATTTATTGTTCTTTCTTTTGCGGGTTTGGATTTTGAAGCAGACTACTAATTTAGACTTGAAGAAGATTTTATCCTGAATCAATCTTTATTATATGAGAAACCTTCTTCAGTTTAAATGAGCTGATCAACTTTTTTTATACTTTTACCTACAGGGAGACTTTGATTCCAGCATTTAGAAGACATAAGTATGTATCTGTACAGTTAAAAACATAGAAATGTCTAAAGTAAGCTCTTCGGTCGATCAAAGACATATAAACATCAACACGAAACGAAATATAAAATCATTAGTAGTAAATATAATTATATTGAACTGGTAAGTTAATTGAATTTTGTGAATTAGTGCCATATTTTTCATTGATGCATTACATCAAATACTGGTACCAAACGTAGTATCATCCAGATCATCAAGGTCTATTTTGAAATGGAATGTTTAAGGCCTTGCCGAGACACTGGGCAAAGTATCTACACATATGATCATTATTGTAAACTGGTATACATACATATATATATATATATATATATATATATATATATATATATATATATATATATATATATATATACATATATATATATATACATATATATATATATATATATATATATATATAATTTCCTTATGAGGCATAAATGTGCCTTGATTAACTTGTCACGGACCTCAAAATGGTAAATACGATTAAACGTGCTCTATATATCTTTTAAAACAGTGTTCATTGATTCCTTTCTTACCCTTTATATCATAGCATTGAACTATATCAAAACTACGTCTCATTCACACACATTGTTCCTCAACAGCAAGCAGGGATTTCAGAAAAGATATGTTATACAATCTTCTGTTTCTTCGAGATTAATCATTCATCAGAATGCTGAAAAGGAAGATTATCGCTTTCAAAACAACAGAAAACCCATAAAACATTCGGGTACATTGTGGTCCATCAAAATCAGAAGCAAAATGAAAATGCTAGCTGAACTATTCGATTTGATTGTTAGTTTTGCGAAGATACGATGCAATCAGTCATTTTGTAGGTTTTCTGTTTATTTTATGACACGCTAGGTTTACACTGACGTTACGCTAAATAAATATTTAATAATAACTAGATTTTATTATTTGGTAGTTCTTATGATCTAAGGTGAAACCAAACTGTGCAACCAATTTCATTTACTCGCAAAAATTGAACTTAGATTTGATGTCTTTTTCAGATTAATACGCCGTCTGTATCAAGGGGAATTATATGTAAGGTAGAAAGGTCAGCATTTTATTCACAATGTTTTCCCAAAGCGCAGTTGGCCATAAGATTATGGTGAAAGAATATGTTACCTTACCAGCAAATTTCATGTGGTGTTTCTCCGTTATGTTGCGTGCTTGTTTCGAACGAAGTATAACAACATAATACCTAATTTAGAAAAAATGGAATGGAATTTATTATTTGGATAAATACTTCAGAATCGCTGCTAAAACCATCAAAGCTCGGTATCAATGTCATTAGGAATAAATTCCAATACTGCCGATCGCTTGTCTCTGAGCAGACTTTGTATCTGTAGTTCAGACAGTTGAATGATCAGAAGTAAATTGAAACAGAATTTATATTTACTGCAGAAATTCAAAGCACTTTCCCTCCGTGGAGCTTCCCACCGAATTACCATAATACCAATGCGCCCTCTTGTATGTCGTATGAGGTGACTAACTGAGGCAATATGTTTGCCCTTGGATTCGTCCCGTGATGATATTCCAGCTGAGAAGATCCGGGACTTTTTAATAAAGTTTGGTTTATTCAACATTTTATTGCATTCACTATATGATTTTATGAAATATAGAAAAATATTCGTGAAATAATTTTCATATTTTTTATTCCTATATTTTCACATGTTAAAATACAAGATTTCCCATTATGCCATGTGACGTGCTTGATTGTTTGTGCCTACAGAAGTTATACCTGCAGCAAGCAAAAAGAGCAGTTTGTGAGCTAGAACAAATAAATGGAATCTGCGTTACGTTGCAGATATGGAACTTACTTTTTGCTAAAGAAATTTGACTCAACGTCGTTCGCGTCTCTAGGAAGTTATTTCCGCTTACCACCTTGACAAAAATGTTACACTAGTAGTGATGCACTTCTGAATCAGACTTGCTTTGTGGTCAGATTGAGTAAAATAATGTACAAAATGTCCAAAAATGTAATTTACTGCAAAACATAATCTTACCGCTGCCTTAAGTCGCAGATATTTATATTATCAGTCAATGACAGTGAGGTGAATTTACGAAAATGTGGGTGGAGTCGTGTTCTGAAGAGTGAGTTTAATCTTCTAAGCTTCGATTCAGGAGCAAGCTCGGTATATAAAAAAGACAATTTTCTTTTCCGGCGTAAACATAGGATATATTCCATTTTATAGTACAAAAAACGATATATTTTAACGAGTGTTTTTTGTACCACACGATGAAATATATCCAATATTTACGCAGGGAAAGAAAATATACTCTATGTATTTGAAGAATTTTACCCTTCCTTTATATCTTTATCTTTGTGTTGTATACTTTATTGTGGGATACCTAAACTTATTCGACACTATATAGCTACGATTGTTCTAATGTGGTGTTAGACGCAACGCATAGATCCGTTTTCAACGAATCTCTTATTGCACATATCACATAGTCTAAATCTTCTAATATATCGACACGCTTCTGTTCTTAAATTATGAGACAAAGTTTCCAATATAACGACCCGATTGTGTTCTATTTTTCAATACCATACTTGTGTCTTTCTAACATTTATTTTGCGATTCCACATATGCCAATATATGTTTCAGTCGTTAACATACATTCAAGAGAATTGTCTGCTGTTATGTTTGCTGCAAAAATGAATGCATCATCTGCATATAGCAATATAAGCATTATTTGAACACTGTTATTTATAAAGAATGAAATATTACAGGTGATAGAGGTTTCCTCTTACTTCAAGCGAAACTGAGAATTAAGCAATTCAGAATAGGTATTATTAATCCTTATCAATGTATCGCTACACAACTATGTCTTTAAATATTTCTTTCGTTTTTCTACAATTATACAAATCACGAGGAATAACAGGACAAGAAATATTATTTATATTTGTAGGGACAACAGCAGAAAACAAAAACAGACGATTGGCTTAATTAGAGTAGTGATACCGCTAAGAAAAATTCACGGGGATTGCCAAATGTTAAAAGACAAGTGCACAGATTATATGCGCATCATAATTTGAACAATATTTTAACACGGAATAACTTCAACTGACTCCCCTCACATAACTGCCGCTTTGGTAATTTTGACTTTCTATAATGAACACTTGGACACTCGTTAATAGTGCTAAAGTTATCTGCTAGTTATTCAGCATCTTTACTTACACTATACTAAAATATATTAATAGCAGTGTATATGTCAGCTTTTTAAATTCAATAAATATTAATGATTTTTCACAAGTGAGTTCTGCTTTGTTGTCTTCTCCATATTTATTAATTAATGTCATTTGTTTGTACCGTTGTGAAGAACGAAACAGAAGTTTTTCAATGAAAAGTAATACGATTTAGCTGATATTTCCTAAGCAACCATAAAATATCGGAAATATATATTTAAAAAATAATCACTAGTGTTGAAATGAGTGAAATCAAGTCAGCTAATTGGTCTAAATTAGGAAGAGTGTAGACGCAGAACATTAATTGGTAAAAGTCTCGAGAAAGCCTTGCTAATCAAAAAGTGGTAAAGCGGGCATTAAGATTAATCTCCCTTTATGTTTATGATAACTTTTTCAGATCGACCTCGTACAGCATAGTTATGTAATAAGGATTTTGTTCTCCCTTTTTGTTTACTATCTCGGTTGGTTTAGGGCCACTTGTAATGCATCAAATGAAATTCGGATAATTTGTCCAACACTATTGGGCAATGCGGGAAAGCATCCTGGCTGTTAATCCCTGTTTTTATTGTATACCCGAAACTATTTTTTAAACTAGAAATTCGATGATAATAGTTTCCTTGACATCAAATTCAGCCTATGGCTATTCTATGCATAACATGTGCATTCATCCCAATAACTTATGTGCTATTTGATATTTTCTATCTAATTATATTTTCCATATAACACACATGTATAACACCTTATGATATCACAAATGACGCCATCCAAGGCAAATGCAAAACTTCAAAGACATCCGAATATATGTCATTGTACTAATTTGCGATCTTACGGTATAAAATTTTTTGTTATGATAAAAATAATAGTTAATTTGTGTTCATTGTCAAATGAAATGTATGAAAATAGTTAAATAATTTTAAATTTACTCAACATTTTCATTTTAAACAAGAACACATGTAAGCTCCTTTATATCATATCCTGTATTATATTTTTGTGTGAAAACACGTTGAAACAAATCTATGCATAAAGTACGTGCAAATTATTTTTTTCTAAATTGAACCATTACTTGGAATGACAATATGTATGTATTAATGTATCCATGCATATATGCTTTCATGTGTTAATACCAATATGTAATTATATATATATTGTATGTGTGCATTCTATGTGTACGTTATCATTATATGGGTTTTAAAAATAACGTTTTAACATCTATTTATATCGTTGTTATAAATATGTATGATATGAATTGTAGGTATTCTGTGTTATGTTTTATATAAAATATGTATGCATCTTTATGTCTACAATACTTCTGCTGCTCTATCAGTATCTGTTTTATCAGTTGATTGTTTGTCGGAGTAATAGCTCTTCAGAGCTAATGTTATTTGTTGTAATATCTTACATTAAATAAAATTTCATATGTCTCATGTCTTATGATTTGGGATTCATTACCCCTAGATGTCTACATAGCAGGTGACTTTATCTAGCTAATTATGTATACTTTACAAGAAGTCTACAGTACTGAATAGTCTCAGTTCAGTTAATATCTGCCATAACTTGTTTCAGCTTATTCGAGACTCTTTATGCAAAGCATCTATTTTTTCAATATCTTATATATATATATATATATATATATATATATATATATATATATATATATATATATATATATATATATATATATATATATATATATATATATATATATATGGCTTGATATCATATACGGTATTTTTCAAGCCTTTTTTGCGATTTGTCACCTATTTCAAATACAGCATAGGGTAATATTTCTAAAACTTTAAGATTTTACATTTTAGTTTAAAAATGTAGTGGCAGTGGATGATAACTTCTAGTAGATTTTTCTTTCTTTATAAATATTGATTTCTCTCTGAAGAGTTTTATATTACAAAATTTCAAGCTTGATAAAAGCGAAAGAAATAATTAATAACTTCATGTTTCAGGTATCTTGTACTGCTGCTTTTAAGTTGCTTTGGGGCTGTATACGCCACGATATATGAGCATTTAAGTAGATACTTGGATGTTATCAAGCATATATGAGTGCTTTAATGGCAGCCACACATGAAGCTGCCTTTAAAATCGATGGCTGCATCATGGTATTCGAATGACTATTTGTAGCATCCACATGGCTGTTTATAGCATCCACATGCCTGCTTCATGACATTCATGAAGCTGCCTTACCGCCTCTACACGACTTTATATACCTTCCATGTGACTGCGTTTGGCAATAGCTTGGCTGTCTTGTGGCATCAACATGACTGCTACTTGGCACCCACATGGCAACTTTGTGGCATCCACATGTCTGCCCAGGTCCTGATCCTGCCCTGACCCCTAATCTAACCCTCCAACCCCTACATTAGTCCCGCATCACTCTCTCTACTTCCCTTCCGTAATTAGTCAACCCCTACCCAGACATAGTAGTACATTATTCCTATCACGGCCTACCGCAGATGCTCTTTAACATCTTCACTGATCCAATTAGTAATTGTTCTGTTACAAAGACGTCATTACAAAAATTGTTGGCCAAAGACTCAATACTTCTGAAAATAAAAGGGCACCAACCTAGAAACATATGTACAAAGTACGTAATTGTATGTGCATATCATTTTGACATGCATGTTTTACAAATGATTTTACGTTATGTATAAATCAAGCATCTGATGTGTCTGAAATATTTTTAAAAAGTAGTTAAACTTTTTCATATTTTTTTATACCCCGTTGGTTTTTCATCATTCAGCATCCTTATTTGTCCACTTGCAGATTGATAAAAAATTTATAATCCGCATTCAGAGGTTCGAATGCATGCATCATGATGCATGATTGCATAAGATATGTAATATAATTCTTCCAACTATTTAAGATACATACTTAAAATCTTGGTGTTTGAATGATGGTGATCTGTTGATGTTCGGAATGGTTTTACAATTTGATCTATTGCCTGTGAATGGGGTTAGGAGGGTTAGGGTTGTTTTACATATAATTTAAATAATTTCCAAGCTTGTACTCTAACATGTCTAAAAAAATTTAACTTGTGTTTTCGAATGACGAACACGAAATCATGCCTATAATTACATGTTTGGACCCTGGATTATAACTTGGAACTTATATACATATATATATATATATATATATATATATATATATATATATATATATATATATATATATATATATATATCTATATATTATATCTCATATATCCAACTTTTATATCACATATTAAAACCTGTATGCATTATATTTCTCTTAAGATAATGAAATACACATTTCAATGAATGATACGAAAATCCAAAATGTGACCTAGCTTAAAATGCAGATTCATTATACTGAAATTTCTTATGGAAAATATAACTTTAATATTCATAGATTGAAGCAGATCATTAGAAAAGGTAACAATTTAGCATTTGTTCAATATATATATCTCGCTTTACGGTAACAAAAAATACAGCAGCATTATGTTAATTATTTTAGTGTTGTTGTTGCTGCATTACCATTAATTGTGGATTTTGTGGTTTCTACAAACTATTCATTTATAAATTTATAAATGACAATCTGTCAGAGGAAATCCACAGATTTGTAAGAACTGAGAAAAAGTCGAACATAATTTAGGACCATCTCAGAGTCTCACCCTTCATTTTCATATAAACAGAATAATAAATATCTTCTATCAAGGTTTTCCTTGGAATATGTATCTTTTATATTTATTTCACATTATAGACTCGTGATGCAAACGTTTAAGTTAGAACTAAAAGACCAAACCTTGCAATCATTTCAGTCATTATTGTGTGTGTATTGGGTACAATCTATAAATTATGAACATATGGTACAAAGCAAAATTGTAGAACAGTTTGTTTGCATTTCACATTAATGCACATGGGTAACCTTAGACAAAAATAAGGTCTCAAAGAATGTTCTGCTCACACATAATACTTCCCAGATCTCGCAAAATTTTACTTTGAAAATACATTAGTACGAAGCTTCTTGATAATAACAACAACCACAAGACCAAGAAAAAATTCCAAAATTTGCACCAGAAGATCAAATGTCAGCCGCTTTGCAATAATGGGAAACATAAATTACTCTCACCTTATGGTAATTACCAATGCTAAGAATATATACTTTTTCAGACTTGTTCAAATACAAATGTCATAATATTCTGTTCCTTCAAATACGAATGATTTTCGAGAACTGTGGTCTAGGCTCCAATTGAAATCGCAATCAAAATGGCCTATCCCAGATTGTAGTTTTGCGTCCAAAGTTTCATTAACCAATCAGAAAATAGAACAGTGTCAGGCAGCTATATGAGAATCCAGTCACAATAACATGAGTGGTTGCTTTTGTGCTGGTATCTAACTAGCAAGCAGAAAATCACGTTTGGCATATGGTTATTTTGGTATCTTTCAGGCAGCCATAAAGCATCCCTTCGAAACCAGCCATCTATAATTAACTTTAACAAGTTATAACAGTTGCATTACAGTCACACAACGCACATGGTCTGATAAAACAAGTTTATTTGACAATCTAAAATCTAATCTACAGTTGACTGACACTAGTGACGATGGGGAGGCATGGTCAATTACACACATATGTGGACCCTAACACTACATCCAGAAGCAAGGCTCAATCAGGTGTTTGATAGCCCTAATGGGACAGATTAGGCCATATTAAGCGAATGATGATTCATATAATTATTTCACAGTTATTTAAAGATTAAGAAAAGATTTGACGCAAATTTCAACCATTGAATTCATTTCTTTCAAACTCACCAGTAATAATTATCCTTGCTAGTAAATCTATATAACTTTGAAAAGATCACGTACATCCTTATAGAAAAATACATCTGAACATAATGCAGGTTGTTTTTTATTTTTTTATCAATATGTTTGTTTGAATACTTTAACAATCATTAGTCTCTACTTACGTTAAGATACAATCATACAAAATTTCAAGCAAGTTATTTTACGTTATGTTCCAGAATCTTCAAACGACAAAATAAATTTGCTGTTTAACGACTGAAAATTATTTTTAGACAAACATGGCCTCATTAATGGTTTGTCCTTATTTTACTTCATAGCGAATTATACTGGCGTGCATTATCATGTTTCTTCAGGGCCTTGATAGACTTCAATCTTCTGGTCTTGAAGGTCTTCAATCTTTGCGTTGATTTGTTATTAGACCGGGCGTAATTTCCGACGAATTCTTGTCGAAGTAATGAATCTAAATCATGGGGAAATATATCACCTCCCAAGAGAAGCATTCAAAGCATTTGACATTTTCAGCGTTTATCTGCAATAGATTTACCTATTTTTCTTCTTGACACGACTGTAAAGACTAAATATTTACAACAGGACTAGTCATCATCGTGAATATTGGACACTTATCTCAAGTAAACTCACGGCTCAAGGCTGTTACTCATCTCAAGTAGACTCACCGTTGAGGGCTGTTACATTAACATTGTCGATAAGTAGACTCACCATTCGGGGCTGTTACTCACATTGATATTTGTCAATGAGTAATCTTGTCCACATGTTTAATGACCATTCTTTCAAATAAAATCACTTTAAAAATATGAAAATAGATGCATACATACATAGAAATACATACATACATACATAAAATATTGATTGCATGCATACATACACTGAAAAGTTAATATTTTACTACTACTACTACTTTTACTACTCACTCTACAAAATACTATCAGTATATTAGTAGTAGTAGTGTTAGTGGTAGTTACAAATACAACCAGTAAGCTAGTAATAGTAGCAATAGTAATAGTAGTAGTAGCTGTAGTGGTGACAATAGTGTTGTTAGAAGTAGCAATAGTACTCGCAGGGAGAAAAGAACTACTACTTTTTATGTTATTACCATTAGAACCACTATGACGTTCTAAAAGTAATAGGAATCTTCAAATACATCAATTTTAGCTTAATATTTTCTTGAAAACTGTGTATATGTCTTAGTGTTATACATTTTAAATAAGACACAGACAGAGACATGTATAATAATAATCTCTACAACGACGCTATAAATATTTATAAGACATAGACAAGGACATGCATAATAATAATCTCTACACCAAGTCTATAGATCGTTATAAGACACAGACATGGGACGAGTATAATAATAATATCTAACTCTTTATAAGACACAGACAGGGACATATATAATAATGACCTGTACATTAAGACTATAAATCATTATAAGACACATACAGGGATATGTATAATAAAAATCTCTAGCTCTTTATAGGACACAGACAGGGACATGTATAATAATAATCTCTGAATATTTATACGACACAGACAGGAACATGTATAATAATAATAATAATAATAATAATAATAATAATAATCTCTAAATCTTTTTAAGACACAGACAGGGACATGTATACTAATAATAATAATAATAATAATAATAATAATAATAATAATAATAATAATTTCTAACTCTTTATAAGACACAGACAGGAACATGTATAATAATAATAATAATAATAATAATAATAATAATAATAATAATAATAATAATCTCTAACTCTTTATAAGACACAGACAGGAACATGTATAATAATAATCTCTAAATCTCTATAAGACACATACAGGGACATGTATAATAATAATCTCTAAATCTCTATAAGACACAGACAGGGACATGTATAATAATAATCTCTAAATCTTTGTAAGACACAGACAGGGACAAGTATAATAATAATAATAATAATAATAATAATAATAATCTCTAAATCATTATGACACACAGACAAGGACATGTATAATAATAATCTCTACAACGACGTAATAAATATTTATAAGACACAGACAGGGACATGTATAATAATAATATCTATACCTAGTTTATACATCTCTATAAGACACAGACAGGGACATGTATAATAATAATCTCTACGCCAAGGCTCTACGTCTTTATAAGACACAGACAGGGACATGCATAATAATAATCTCTACACCAAGTCTATACATCGTTATAAGACACAGACATGGGACGAGTATAATAATAATATCTAACTCTTTATAAGACACAGACAGGGACATATATAATAATGACCTGTACATTAAGACTATAAATCATTATAAGACACATACAGGTAAATGTATAATAATAATCTCTAGCTCTTCCTAGGACACAGACAGGGACATGTATAATAATAATCTCTGAATATTTATAAGACACAGACAGGAACATGTATAATAATAATAATAATAATAATCTCTAACTCTTTATAAGACACAGACAAGGACATGTATAATAATAATCTCTAAATCTTTATAAGACACAGGCAGGAACATGTATAATAATAATAATAATAATAATAATAATAATAATAATAATAATAACAATAATAATCTCTAACTCTTTATAAGACACAGACAAGGACAATTATAATAATAATAATAATAATAATAATAACAATAATAATAATAATAATTGCTAACTCTTTATAAGACACAGACAGGAACATGTATAATAATAATCTCTAACTCTTTATAAGACACAGACAGATCGGATAGATAATGTTTGCGATGATTTGAACTTGCAAAACTCCTTTTATTAACATATCACTGCTATTTTCCGTTGTGAATTCCTTTGTAATTCAGAAATTCTATTGGAAAGAATCAAGAATAATATGCTAAATATGCGAATTGCAAAATATTGATGACTGGTAGGTATTTATTTTAAAGGTGAATTGAAAGAACTCACGTATGCCAAAACAAGTCATATCATTGTACAGCACTATTTCAGTCTATATTGATACTTAAGAAAGGATAGATATATTCTTTGTCAGCCGATTTATGTTTCAGTGTCGAAGCTTATTCCGGAGCCAAGGACCAGCAAAAAATAGTTTGCACATATAGTAAAAATTAATAAACGTCACGTATAGACAGGAATATTCATGGGATAACCACGTAAATGTCGAGAGAGATCCGAAAAAAGCATATGTAAGACGACTACGTTTATTGTACGAAACTTTTTCGAGGGATCGGGTGTGGGGAGGGGAGGTCATGTTTTCAAGAGTGCGACTCGTTGATGGATATATGGATGGACAATAGATTGATTGATTGATTGATAACCAGTTCTATTTTAAGATTAAACTGAAGTATCTCTGAAAAACAACTAATAGTGTTACAAACAAGGGGTCTCATACCGAGCAAATCAACACCTGAGTGAGCGTGACTTGAAGTCCATTGAATCATTGAGACCCCTATTTCCAAGGACCTCATGACAACAGTCGTTATCAACTGAAGTCTTTGTCAACGTAGTCGTCTTACATATGCTTAATACTACAAAATAATTTTCCTCTAAGTAGCTAATTACCACACATCACGAAACTCTAATTTCACACTTGCATGTGTTTTCTTGTTTCACATTTGTATGACTTATTAGTAAGCCTTTCCAAGCCTAATATTAGTACTTCGCGCCATGTAATACAAAACACGACCCAGACACCCAATTCGAAGAATTATTATTATCTCAAATTACTAAACACATATACATACATTATCTAGAGAATTCCCTATGTTAAGAAATTAGGGAGGGTACATTTTACGAAACTAATCCATGCTGTCACCAAGTCTCGTAAATACTGTACATTATGACGTCTGCTTCTAAAAATTGGCTAATTACTCGCTTTGAGAAATATCTTCTAACACCGACTCCCTATAATCAAATAAATAATCACTGAAATCTAACAAAGCTATATACGGAGATGTAAATACAAATATCACATACCCTAGATTCATTACTATATTATTCAAGCAAATAAGGGTGGGTAGATTTTAACACGGTTGCTCTTTATGAAGCTGATTGACATTGATATCTGTTAATTTAGTGAACTTACTTGTGTTGCTGTGCCGTAAAACAACAAACCAAACTTTACCTTATTAAGTTAAATTTTATATGTTCATGAGTTATGATATAACCTAAACTACTCATATATTTTCTTCGCTATTTAAACAGTGTATGCAAAGGATACCGGGTATTATTTGGTTACACCCCGCATAATGTTAATGACGTCAACAGCTTCTTAACTGACAGCTGAGTAAACATGTGGTGGTTTAATTAATCGATTTAACTTCTGAAAGCGTCTGACATGACCCTTGAATGAACTACCCCTGTTTAGACGAATTGATTTTGGCATAATGCTTTGCTTCTCATAATACTGTATATCCGTCTTTCTATCTCAAATACTAACAAGCCTTTAACCGTAATAAAAATATATATATCAATTTTAATGTTATTAATTTGTTTCACGTAAATATAGCAACATTACAAAATGCTAAAATACATATATCGTCCTCCAAATTCGCTATCGTCTTTGTTTGAGAGATCAGAAAGTTAATTATCTACTGTTTCTAACTCTAGCTCATGGCCTTTTGATACTAGGTGATATCAATATTGATTTGATGAATCACCAGTAAAGTAAATGGAATGATATTCTACAAATATATAATCTCACTCAGATGATACATTCTCCTACTCGAGTTGCTGTCAAGTCGATGACGTTAATCGATCAAATGTATTCTTCGCATCCCGAATTATAGCTGAGACATTCGTCCCAACATATTCTGTCGGCAAACACTATCCTGGAAACCATTCAAAAAGGCGCATACTACTTTAAAGAATCGATCCTATAACCCTTTCCATGAAGATTCCTTTCTGTCCGTCTTAAAATATGTTGTAAGTAAATGTCAACCTACTTTTATAAATACAGATCTTGATATAAAACTTTGGACTCCACATTTTCTTGTAGTTTTAAATCGACACGCTTGAATAAAATGCAAAATGGTCAAGAGAATAATGGAACCTGACCGGTTGAACTTCGAAATAAGGAAACCCATATAAATGCGTGATTTCTATCACAAACAGCATAACAAATGGAGTTACAACAACCACAGAAATTTAGTAACTAAAATAATCGCTGAAGTTAAAAAGGATAATTTTCCTAAATTAATTGAGAATTATGGAAACATTTTCATAACTTTGTATTCAAGTTTAAAAGTTCATGATTTCGCTTCAGAATTAAAACCCAGTGGTCATACTAGTACAGAACCATAACGTATTGCAAATGACCTAAATATCTTTTTCACATCATTAACTTCAATACTTGGAGAACAGTCTTCCATATCACTTGATTTTTCACTCCTTATATAGATTTTGTACAGTCGAATGCCCCATCTCATATATTATTCAATATCCCTTACATATGTTTTTAAGATATTATTGATATTTTAGAGAAACTTTATGGCACATAAACAACAGGACTAGATAAAATATCACAAAAATATTCAAACTATCATCTCATGTTGCTGCCACTTCAATTGCTAACTTGATAAATTCGCGTATTGATATGGGAATATGTCCAGATAATCTGAAATTAGCCGAAGTGTTCCCAGTCTCTAAACAATGTGTTAGATCGTTAGCAAACAATCATTGACGTATTTTAATTTTTCCAATCTTATCTAACAATTTTGAAAAGCACACCGCTCTTCATATTCGCCCATTTAAAAAAAAATATAATCTTCTATATGACTCACAATCAGGTTTCAAAGAAATGAATTCATGCCAAATTACCCTCATAAAGCTGGTTGATATATGGCCAGCAGCTATTGATGACGGTAAAAAATCTGAGCAATTTATTTACAATTTAAAAAAAGCGTTTAATTAGTAGATCATAAAAAAATGATGAAAAACTCAAGACATACAAAACCAGTGATATTAAAATTGTTTGGTTTGATTCGTACCTAACAGGAGACAACAGTGCGTTTTTAAGGCCAATACAACATCTTATTTACAACACGTAAAAAGTAGATTCCCTCAAGGATCTATTCTTGACTCTTTGCTCTTTCTCCTTTATATTAATGGTTTACTACTTCATATGAAAGCGACTGAATATAATCTTTTTGCGGATAACACAACCTTACATGTCATCAGTGATACAATCTCTTCCCTTGAACAAAATGTACAACAGGATGTTGAACTTATTATTATGTGGTGCAAAACCAGCAAACTGCGATTAAACACAGAAAAAACTAATTCTATGACAATTGGATCAATGGCAAACGATAATGAACTTGGAGGATATAGGTATATTTGGTTAGGGAACTAAATTAACTAACAGAGAAAATCAAAAACATTTAGGTGTAATTATTGACAGGCATTTATCATGGAAAAATCAAACAAATCGCGTGTGTTCTGCAGTATCCTCCAGAATAGCCTTACTGAGCAAACTGTCTTCGAATGAGCCACAACCTATGCTAAAAATGTTATAATATATATATATATATATATATATATATATATATATATATATATATATATATATATATATATATATATATATTGCCTATTGTGGGGAATTGCAATGCTACTAATCTTAATTAGATAATTAAACTTCAAAAGACGAACCGCTATAATCACAAGAAAATACCATCCATCCTCACATTTATTCGTTAATTTACAGTGGTTTAATTATAGAGTAATGTGCAAGCTATTTTGATATATACAGTTTTTCATAACATGGCTCCAAAATATATCAATGACCTCATAATTCCAGCTTCCAATATCCACGCACAATCTACGGTCCATTTCGTACTCTAATCTCCATTTGCCTAAATTCAAAACGACACTCTTGAAAATATTTTTTACATATTCCACAGCGGTGTTGTGGAATATCATCCAGAATGATATTAAACAAACACCAACACTCTCTTCTTTAAAGAACGCGCTTTACAGATTATGCCAAAGCTCAAGCAAATTAAGATACATAACTTGGATACTCCCACTACTTTCTCATCTCCCAAAACTACATGTATATCTTATGTTTGTTTTGCCCGTAATGTGTGTGTGTGTGTGTGTCCTGAAGGCTTCTCGAATGTTCCATATATTTATGGATCTCTCGGATGCTCCCATTTTGTCTCTTTGCGGATAGGTTCGTAGGTTTGGTAGCAAAGAAGATGTGTCTGTGAGTGTGTGTTTATGTGTGCTTTTTTATATGTGTATATAAATGTATTAAATGTAAGTATGTGTGCGGAATGTGACATTTATATATATATGTATATGGGTATATATGTAGTTGGGTATATATATATATATATATATATATATATATATATATATATATATATATATATATATATATATATATATATATATATATATGCATGTGAGTCTGTCCGGCACTGTAGTAGGTACAAGTTTTACTTGTACATGTACGTTGCATGCATAGTTTAAGTTTTACTTGTACATGTACGTTGCATGCATAGTTTTAGTATTCAATTATTTAAGAACTATTGGTTGATTCTGAACCAAATGTATTATCTTCAGAAAATACAGTTATTATTATTATTATTACCTTTTTAACATCGTTGAAAGACTGATGAATAATAGCTTGATAAATACACGTTGCTACACCTGTCTTTAATAAATAATAATCTATAATTTGTCTTTATCTGTATTGTGGTCCAAAATACACGACAACAAATACTTATATTTGCATCATGTCTGAAAATTATATGTCAGGTAGGTTAGTTTTTCAGACAAACAAATCCATAGCGTCTTGCGATTGAAAAATAAAGACATTTTAAGATCGTATATTTGCCACGAATTGATTTCATACCAAGCAGGAAATTAATGACTGGCAGGAAATATTATTTAGTCAGAACAAACATCGGCTTTCCATTTGAAAACAGTTATTTTGACACATTAGGAAAAATAATAATGACAAAGTTTGATTATATATTGATATTGAAGTTAAGAGGTTAAAATAATATATAGATTTGATTATATGCATGGGGGGATTACATCATTTATTTCTCCTTTCAATGGGTTTTATTCTAACACATAGGCATTTCGCAGTATTATCTTTAAAGCGAATGTAGTTTGGATTGTTTTCCTCTATGGATATATAACAATAAATTTTAAATCCTGAATGTTCATGAGTATAAATTTCAATTATTTCATTCTAAGAGAATAACCTCATACAAAGACGTCACAGAGCAAATTTATTTTAACAACATGGTTTACTTCTTTGACACTCCTTGATCAAGCAATAGATATCTCTATATGGAATGATGTATTGCATTCTTATCTGTCTTACAGCTCTGCAAATGTCTTCGTGGGGGTCTGATGAGATTGTTCACTTGTTTAATTGCAGCAACTGAATCAATGAATCTGATGTCGCCAAGTGTTAAATAAAGATCAATCAGTTACAGTAACCGTGTACATTTGATGCATGTCAGATCAATGTGGACTCAATATGAATGTCACAAAATAAGAGTTAGAGTGTTCTCAGGGCTGGCAAAGGTTGAATTTCTAAATTCAAATCTAAATCTATTAATCACAATTATGTTTGCATGATGCTATCATATCTGAGCATGAACGCATAAATTACATCTAGCAAATACTCTATAAATAATTGATTATGCACATATAAGGCCAACATATAAAGAAATACATACCTCCATAATTTGAGATACGTGTACTTTAACAAGATTCATCAATTACAGGATGTTGATCAGAAAGGAGTTTTAGTGTACTACCTGATTCAGTTACTGTGAAATTTAGGATTGAACTGTATGAAGTCATTTGGAAATCTATTGGTGTTCTCTTATTTTAATTAATAAAATTAATCTCTCTAGCATGGTTCTTCGTTTTTAATTTTACCAACACACTTTGAAAAACAAATTGTTTCTTGAAATATACGTGGACCTGTCTGGACATTCAAAATTAAGATTAAAAATTCCTGCGTGTCCATCGTTACACAAAAATTCGAATGGTTTAGGTCAGTATAGAATACAAATCTTACAATTCAAATATACATTTTACAATTTATAATATCTTTTAGTCGAAGCTAAGAATATATTTCGTGTGACTAAAAAGACAATATAAATGCTAATGATTATTATTTAGTTTATTTTACAAGTTTTAAGAACAGGATTAGAATCTTTGAGACTTTTTAATTATCTCTTTGCTCATTTCTTTCAGAAATATCATTATCCTTAATTTAACTCTATGCATGTATTGTCTGCGATAGAAGAACATGTGCCTTTCATGTATCAGCATAAAATTTAGTATCAAACCTTTTATGCCTAGGAATATCTTGCGTGGTTGCGTCATACGTAACTTACATGGTTGTATTCTGTAAAAAATTACAAAATCAACATTTAATTAGATGACAAGTTAGTCTGTTCTTATTTGGTCAACGAGTGCATGTAGTAAGTCAAATGATATTTGCAACTATGTAAATTATATGTCAATGAATACGCATCATAAATGAAATGATATTTATATACAAAGGTATTAATGTATGCACCTGAGTATGTAGGCAGGTAGGTCGATAGATAGATAGGTAGGTAGGTAGATAGGATCAACAGAAACTTCAAGCTCTTCTAATTTTTTTATATTTAAGAAAAGACTAATTTTGATATTTTAAGTTCTTCCCATTTTAGATACACGATATTAATAATGTAATAAAATGACATAAATGATTTATGAAACTTATAAAAATTACGTCTCAGACATTTTCCTTCGGGATTCATTTATTTACACCAAAGCTTTTGATAATGGGGTACATTTAGTTATAATAATCGGATACAGTACCTGTTATATTCTATACTCCGAGACGCTTATATTTGACAGAAACTATGGTGGTGGAATATGCAAACAGAGCCTAATTTAAAATCAGCTAATGGTATATAATCGTTTATCGATCTCAGTAATGTTACGTACGCGTCAAAATTGATGCCTGCAGATATGTCTATTTGAGAAAAGAAAATGATATTTCCTTTCTAACCAATACAAATTTCCATACAGCATTACGAGGTTTGTTATTTCAAATTAAAATTTAATCTCATTTTAAAAGACCTCACAATATCAGCATAACATGAGCATTTTTATTTGTTTTCCTGCTTAATCAAATAGATAGATCAATAAATAGAAAGAAAGTTATAGAAGGATAGACATACAGATATATAAAAGAATTATGCTTAGATACATGGATAGAGAGATGGATTCATGAATGACTTGCATGTGTAGATATATAGATAGATAGATAGATAGATGGATGGATAGATATATAGATAGATAAACACAGAGTTCCAGCTAGAAAGTGTTATGTATGATGTTTATATAATATTATCAATATTGTAGGAAATTATAAATGTTTCTTGACTTTAATATTTGCTTGCTTTAACCTTCATTTTAAGTATAATGTTGACATGTTAGCTATTGTCCTTGAATTATGTTGTTTCCTTAGTATTTGAGTTCAAGGACGGTTTTAGTAAACAAGTTGTTGATTCAATTTGAGGACAAGGTTGATTTTGTTTACAGATAAAACTAGAATTTCCCTTCGAGTTGTGTGTTAAAAGCCACACACCATTTAATATTCTAGAACATCCTGTAATGTGACTTGTCTTATATTTATACAGCATTTGGTAAACAAGACTACATTCCAATTATAAATCTTGTGCTGAAAACATTCTTGTTTTTGATCATCAGTCCTTGGAATCATCAGATTGTTTGGAATCGTAGTTGTGCTGTAATCTTGTAACCTTGTGGTCCTGTAATGCTATATTGCTGTATACATAATTCGAAAGGAATTATTTATTGGAATATGCATTGGAGTTACCTAAAGTGCTTACATCAACCTTTGGATTTATATATATGACTTTTGGATACATGTGGACATTCTCAAAGATGATGTGGATTTCATTATTGGGGTACATCAGGACATTCCAGACTACCCATTTGTTCAGAACATTATTTCATTCAGAACATTCGTTCATTAGGAACATTCATTCGCTCGGAAACATTCATTCAGAATATTCTATATTTAGGACTTGTGATTAGGGCACTTCGGATTATTGGATTATTTGGATTTGTTGGTTTCACTTTCTTTCTGTTACATTTTTCTTAGACCATAGAATGGTAACAAAAGAAAAAGAGGAACGCCCCGCGCTGCCTCTAAAAATGCCTGCCCCTCGAACTGTGAGTACTGCGGCTTCGCCCCTCTGCCTTCTTGAACTGCAAACATAGCACTATCCACAAAATAAAGTAATTCCATATGATTCTTTATTTTTTTTTCAAACTTGAATCACACTTTTAACTGAGTGCAAACCACATTCTAATCAGAGTGGCAGGTCTATGTTCTCACGCAAACTTAAGTATAGCATCAAAGGCATTACAGCAAGCATTCCACCTTGGAAGCATCTATCTTATTAAAGTTCACCAGTCCTAAAAAGAACATCATTTGCTATTTTGACTACATTAAAGAATAAGTATCAAAGCCTAAATATTCGAAGCATAATCCAGATTTTTTTTTATAAAACCCCAAATGCAATTTATACCTTACCGTTTCACAATTGTTTTTGGAGGGATTATTGTCTTTGGTACATCCATGCCGAGTAAGAAACGTTTATTGCCTGATTGGAAAACAACAAAAGTTGTAAAGCACAATCATTCCATAACGTTCTTTTTGGCAAACAACAGGTCTCTTTAAAATATCCAGTTTGTTTGAGATGACAATATTTACAGGTGTCCTAAGAATTTCAATCCTTAAGCTCGTGATTTTAATTCATGAAGAGATAATGGACCAATATGCACTGCTCCAAATAAGATGGTTCAAACTTTTCAAGTAACGGTATGTATAAGTTTGGAAAACCATAGAGGTGAGGACGAAAACTCTTGTTGACAGTACACACAACTTAAAGAGTGTCACAAGTCTTTGATTAAGAACTGCTTGTCAGTCATTGTGTTACACTTTGTATATTTGACCTAGGTATGTTACTTGAACGGAAGCCACTCCAGCTGCGATATACAAGCAGTACTAGAGCTAGTAGTCTCTTTTGCTGTATATTTAAGCACAAACGTAAGCCAGACTTTGTATTGCTGACTCATATGTTAATTGAATCTATCTCAAAGATTTTTGATTAATTGATTCTGTTTTGACTTGCATAGATGTAGGTATATTAGTGTGCTACTTCTGCCAAAATTTGAAATTCAGCTGATTATAAATTTTTGCTCAATTGGGTATTTGTAGCGTCAGTATATTTTATTATAAATGATCAAAATCTAAGTCATATGATATATTTGCTATTAAATTATATGACATGAAGTCCTCATTGATATTATATTACAGCCTAGAAAGGTGAAGATTTTTTTTCTCCTGTTATCTTCACATTTGAATGTATCTCATATGTATATTACTGATATATTATCATCTAGTAATAAAGTGTAGAATATAATCATTCCACTATATACAGTATAAATTATAAATTTAAACTTTTTCATCTTGGTTCTTTATTTGTTTTTAAATCTGTCAACATTGTTAGCCTACTTTGTTCCTTACACATTCTACTTGAGAGATTACAATTTAAAAGACAACAGCCATGTAAAGTTTTATTGTAAAATCAGAAATTTAAATATTATCACTCGACTAGCAACAAAGGTCCCTTCTCGCCAAAAAGTCCCATTACGGTAAGAAGTACCCTTAACTTCTATTCTCCCCCTTCCCCCCACCCACCCACCCCTTCTTCGCAAAACATTTCAGACTGGGACAAGTAGATAGATAGTCAGATAGACCGATTGATTTTTATTCAGATTAAATTTTAATTGTAAACCAATTTTGGATTGTTAGATTATAGTTATTTGCGATGTATCGTTAATAAATGAATATATTACTAATGTGTTTATATGTGATTTTTCTCCGAGAAAATAAAATAAAAATCCTTCTGCCTACAGCACGTCACATTTTTGAATTAAACCTGGATGCTTTAATCCTTCAGATAATCACCTTCTAATTTACACTTTAGTTAGAAATATAAATAAAGAGTGCTAGCTTCTAAATTAAATGAAGATATGTCAGAGTGAATCAGGAGCGAACATAATTACTTTTAAGCATATCCTGGGTCATCCGGTCCGCTTCAACATTTATCGCTATGCAATGGAAAGCCAAACCAGGGCATGTTGAGGAAAAAAGTGAAACTAAAACTAGTCTTCCCCATATTCTACAAGCCACTGGAAAATTAAATCAATAATGAAAACAAAGCATGCAAATTAAAACACTTAAACGTAAACAAAAGTAAAATGTATTTTAGTCAGGAAGACTGATGTATGGTCAATTTGTTATGCTAGTATTTTAGCGTCGAGTCATTTTTATGCCATAATCGATGATGTCAAACTTCTTTATAGGATAAGATCACAATATATCCCTTTTGATGAAAACAAATGGCAAGGGATGCGTAGGTTTTGCCTTTTTTATCTGCACATTTTCTATGCAGATATAGTCTGGACGGGCCGGAAATATTTTTAGCAAAAATTAAGTTTTTTTTCCCTTAAGCAACATTTATAAGATCAACATATTTTTCTAATCTTTTGGACAAGTGGCACAAACTTTGACAAGTCCTCATAGAAGTAAACATCATTTTAATACATATCGACATGGCTGGATTTGAAGAAAATGATGTAAAAACGAGATTAGATCATATCATATCGTACAGTTTGTAATGAAAGTGTGTCTAATAATATAAATGTCAACAAAAACATTTTCATATGTGTTGAGTATTTTATATTCTTGCAAGGCAAGCAATGAGTACTTTGGTAGTACTCTGTTGTTTTCTTATGGTAGTATCCTGCTTTATAATTATGGCAGTATGGTAGTACTCTCTTTTGTACTTTTATGGTGTAACGCAATTTTGTACTTATGGTAGTACTCTGTTTTGTACTTATGGTAGTACTCTGTTTTGTACTTATGGTAGTACTCTATTTTGTACTTATGGTAGTACTCTGTTTTGTACTTATGGTAGTACTCTGTTTTGTACTTATGGTAGTACTCTGTTTTGTAGTTATGGTAGTACTCTGTTTTGTACTTATGGTAGTACTCTGTTTTGTACTTATGGTAGTACTCTATTTTGTACTTATGGTAGTACTCTGTTATGTAGTTATGGTAGTACTCTGTTTTGTACTTATGGTAGTACTCTGTTTTGTAGTTATGGTAGTACTCTGTTTTGTACTTATGGTAGTACTCTGTTTTGTACTTATGGTAGTACTCTGTTTTGTACTTATGGTAGTACTCTGTTTTGTACTTATGG
>JAQPZY010001344.1:1112500-1150000 GCA_029931535.1 Margaritifera margaritifera | reverse complement strand
TGTTTGGCATCATATTGAAAATAACACCAATTTACATCCATCAACACAGTCAGATCATTGTTGTGAAGGGACATTGCTGTCAGTCTTTCAATCTGTGTTGACATCGGTGACATCATAATGCAGCAGATCTATTCTTGAATACATATCCGGTTTCACTTGGTATGAACTTCATATAATACTAACTGTTTTATACGACCTCCAGGAATTCGGATTGGACAATACAGATATAAACCACAATCAGTATCATATGAAAATGGAACATGTCGTTTTTGTAATGCAATCGAGGACGAATTTCATTTGTATTAAAAGGTCTGTGTTACATGGAATATGGGCGCAAGTATATACCTAAATACAATTGGAGTCATCCAAATATAGTCAAATTTATTGATCTACAAGTATATACCTAAATACTATTGGAGTCATCCAAATATAGTCAAATTTATTGATCTACAAGTATATACCTAAATACAATTGGAGTCATCCAAATATAGTCAAATTTATTGATCTACAAGTATATACCTAAATACAATTGGAGTCATCCAAATATAGTCAAATTTATTGATCTACAAGTATATACCTAAATACTATTGGAGTCATCCAAATATAGTCAAATTTATTGATCTACAAGTATATACCTAAATACTATTGGAGTCATCCAAATATAGTCAGATTTATTGATCTACAAGTATATACCTAAATACAATTGGAGTCATCCAAATATAGTCAAATTTATTGATCTACAAGTATATACCTAAATACTATTGGAGACATCCAAATATAGTCAAATTTATTGATCTACAAGTAATAATCAGAAGGATATACGAAACTGAGAAAATTTTATTTTAGATCTTGAATTTTCACAATGAATTATTTAAGTCTGAATCATGATAATAATGAATTTATTAAACATTTAATAAAAAGATACTTTGTCAACCAGCCTCAACCACCAACTATATAAGTTCATAATTATATATTTTTTACATTTGTTGCTTTAATTCCTTAAGTTTGTAATAATGTGCTCACATTCGGGCGTTTGACGTCATATCGAGATAACTTCACGATAAAGTTGAACCATATTTCGACGTTTCATTGCAATACTGGAAGCCTCGAGTAACGAAAACCAATATTTAGTACGTTGGTACTGTTTAACGAATTGACCATACCTAATTGTAGTTTTCTATCAAAAAAGTTCAGTTGAATCTACTATATGTTTTCCTTTAAAAATTTGAACAATATCGTCAAAACATGAATAAACCCTTGGTGTGGGCGATAAACCATTAAAACCTTACTCTGAATACGAGCTGAAATCATTCTTTTTTTAGAAGGACAGACACACTATGCCTACTATCCTAATCATGTAAACAAAACTGCACTATTGTTGTTAACATGAATCACGTCTTAAAAATAAAATGAACACAAAACACTACGGTGAATTTATAACTTGTTATCTTGTTTTGACAAAGTGTAGCACTGTTGCTATAGCGTTCGTCAATGTCTCAATCAATAAGCAAAAAAAAAAAAAAAAAAAAAAAAATGGGGTTTGGTTTGGTGCTTTACCGCACAACAACACAAGTAGATTACTTAGTGCTGAGGCAATTAGAGGAAAGCGCCTTGTCTATGTACACGCTATAGCAGAAGGGTACATGGGGTATATTGTACATCCCCGAGACCCCAGGGGATCAGAATAGAAGAGAATAGTAATGAAACTTTGTTTGGCATTACATTTATAATGCTATCTTTTTTTTCCTGGAATCAAATGATCTCAGTTCAAAATTATAATTTTAAATTGATTGTCTTACCTCTATTTGTTTTTATCAAACAGTGCAGCGACATCCTTTGACTTTTTATTTGAAATTGTCTTTTATTTTTTTTATGTCCAAGTGTTGCAATTTTAACAGTTTAGAATAAGTCGTATATTTATTATCAATTTAATTTTTACTCTCCATTTTTTAGTTGTGCTGATACCGAGTTTTGGATAGACAAATAGACAGACATAAGCGAACTCGCGGAGAGATATTAGTTAATTGGCCTATTTACAGTTTATATTATACCATACATCCGCGAACCCTACAGCGTGCATTAGCACGGCTGCCCATAATACTCGACACACGAAAGTGTGGAAGTAACTGGTAGATAGATTGATACTATAATGTACTGGTAGATAGATTGATACTATAATGTACTGGTAGATAGATTGATACTATAATGTACTGGTAGATAGATTGATACTATAATGTACGACAATGAAGGAACTTTGATAGATTCACTTAGCTTGGCTTGCGTGTAAGATTATACGACTGTTTTTAAGTGTGTGTGTTTGCGTACGCGTGTGAGTGTATGTGTGTGCAGCATCCAATATGTTATCTAAATGCGATGCAAAATCTAAAACACCTTAAAGTACAAAGAGTCATCTAGTTTAGTATGGACGTTGATACCGGACAACAACACAAGTAGATTACTTAGTGCTGAGGCAATTAGAGGAAAGCGCCTTGTCTAGTTTAGTATGGACGTTGATACCGGACAACAACACAAGTAGATTACTTAGTGCTGAGGCAATTAGAGGAAAGCGCCTTGTCTAGTTTAGTATGGACGTTGATACCGGATATATTGTATCGTACAAAGAAAAGAACCCACAAGTTTAATGAGTGGCGAAGGATATATTTTCGCACGCATGCGAACATATAGGAATTAAAAATCTGTACAATATATATATATATATATATATATATATATATATATATATATATATATATATATATATATATATATATATATATATATATATATTTACACACACACACACTTAAGCAGATGTAAGCAGTTTAATCGGGGTGATCCAGTTGCCGGTAAAACAAAGTTGTATGGTGTTTGGTTATATATAGATTTGGAAAAAGTTCTTTACTTGCTAGCACAGTTAAAAAAAAAAACAACCACCACAACAACAAATCAAAACATTCAACGTTAGAGTATTCGCTTTGTAAATTTCGGATTTAGGTCGGATTCAAACTGACTGCAGCTGCAACTATGACTAGTCTGCCGATGGTTTTAGTAACAAGTGGCTTGTAATACTATTTAGTATTAAGAAATAGTTAGTCACTCGTTAGTAACCTGTGGAAATGCAGTCTCTGTGTTTTTTTTTTTTTAAATTAACACTACCGCCCACCAACCAACCCTTGGCCTTATAACATGTTTTATAATTTTTCTGAGAGCATCTGGAATTAGAAATTCATTCAAAAACTGCATCGTACTTACTGGTATAGCGGGGTATTGTTGCCTAGGATATATATATATATATATATATATATATATATATATATATATATATATATATATATATATATATATATATATACATATATATATATATATATATATATATATATATATATATATATATATATATGTATGTATGTATATATACAGACTCATATTGTCAATAACCCTTGCTTGACATTGGCATCTACCTTCCGATCTGTGGTTTGCTAGAAACAACGGCAAATGGCTGTTTCTGCCTGTTTAGTCTTTACAGGAAAAAAAGAGTAATAAAACCACACTTGGTCATCTGCAAAATTTATCGTGTGCAAACAATTTACCCACACGCTGCCTTAATTGGAGTTCAAGCGTCTGTTTGACTATGGATACATAAGTTAGGGTCAAAGTACAACAGGTGCATGTAGCAAACAATGGTAGTTGTTACTTCAGATATTAAGATAAAAATCAGACAACATTATCGTCTTTTCGATCGATCAATCGATCAATCGAACGAGAGAGAGAGAGAGAGAGAGAGAGAGAGAGAGAGATTTTCATATTGGCTATGTCGTATTAAACAGTATTATCTCCCACAGGTCTTTATACATCAACTGCAAATAGTGTTCTTCTTTTTCATTCAAGCAACATTGCCAGGGTAACTCTTGTTACATATATATCATGTTTTACAGTCACAAGTTAACAAGTCACCATGCATGTTCTCATGTCACTTGTCAATAAAGAACATGTTGTATCATACACTCTAACCATTATTACCTTATTTGTTCTCAGACAAGACTATTTTGAAATAATGTCTAACACAATCAGGTGTTGTCAGACAACACTATCTGGAAATAATTTGTAACACAATCAGGTGTTGTCAGAAAACATTATCTGGAAATAATTTGTAATACGATCAGGTGTTCTCAGACAACACTATCTTCAAATAATGTAAAAAACAATCAAGTGTTGTCACACAACACTATATGGAATCAATGTGTAACACAATTAACTGTTGTCAGACAACACTATTTGGAATTATTGTGTAACACAATCAGAAGAAGACTCTACACTGTTTACTTCACCTGATTTTAGTAACTCAATCATATCATCAAGAAGTTATTTAATAGACATTTATCTCATACAAAGAAACTCCATATCTTACTAAGAACCCGATTAGCTGCAAATTGAATTTTTAGTAATTTTATCAGTGCTGTCATGTCCCCTGGGGCGGGCATCCTAACGCAACATTCTGTAGACTTATGGTAGATTTTCCGCTCCCTAGCCAGCACCTTGTAACATCAAAGGGAAAAGATTACATTATCTGGATGGAAACTCAGCATTGAATAAGAGCTATTGTGTCCCTATACTCTCCCTAAAGGTTTTTTTCCCCCTGATTTAAACGATGACTATCAACAACGTACTTATCTAGTCTCAGTCATACTTAACAAACACATTGCCTGCAGTAAGCAGTGCATTTTAGTTCACGCCTAACGTCAAAGCACGTCCTTCTAAACTATTGCTTTTGTATAATCTTTTTTTTAGTTGATTATTACCTTGAAGAAAGTATACATTGCAGTTAAATTTACCATCGTATGCTGGAGAAATCAGTGACAAATCCTGACCCCTGTTCCACCATGATTATAACGGGGTGCGAAAACGTTAAGTCACATATTCCTTTTTGCAATAAACGAAGCAAACTTTAATCCCATAACTGATAACGATTCTGTTTAATAATTATACCGATAGTTTGTTAGGAAATAGGTAGATAGGTAGGTAGGTAGGTAGGTTGGTAGGTAGGTAGGTAGGTTGGTAGGTTGGTTCAGTACCACAAAAAAATCCATCCTCTTAAACATCCAGGATTAGCATTTGAAAGTCATTCTACCCATTTCTGATTGCTGCAGACTCAACGTAAAAGTTTCTGCGTAAAAATACTGTGGAAACCTAGGGTTGGGGTGGTGTCGCCGGGCTGGGGTGGTGTGGCAGGGGTGAATTATTAAAAAAATTATGTGGCTATGCGGCCTCACTGCAGATTATAGTTATCCCTCGTAGTACATAATTCACTTCTTCACCTTCTTAAAGGTAATTGTTTTGAGATTTTTAAAAATTTTCTTTATAACTTATTTTGTTATTTTCACCTTTAACCAGATTTTACGGAATGCATAGTAGCGATTATGTTTGGTATCAAAATGCGAATATGCATCATGTCGATTAATTGCATAAGAACAGACAGATACATAGATACATAGATTATACGGAGTTTTTCGGCACGTCAGCACAATCATAGCTTTAGTGACGATTAAAAATATACTTCAGAGAATATAAAGGGAAAAAGTATGAAAAACTTTAGAAAGATAAACCCAAACAAATAAACGTAAATATGCAGTCATTCAAGATAAAAAGCAGAGATGATAAATATGGACAAGTGTCAAAGTTATTACTTATCAAGATATTCAAGAACATAAATCCTTCCAAAAAAGCAAATATTTTCTCTTACCAGATAAAATATAAAAAAGTTAAATATGCCAAAGTTTTGTAAGAAGTATTTACAATAAAACGAAAATGATAGATAGATAGATAGATAGATAAATAGATAGATAGATAGATAGATAGATAGATAGATAGATAGATAGATAGATAGATAGATAGATAGATAGATAGATAGATAGATAGATAGATAGATAGATAGATAGGCAGACTTCTAACTCGATAGAATGGATAACTTTGTAATTTCCCAATCACCACCCAAAAAAGAAACCAATGTATCAATGTATCGCGGTATGTATAAATCGCGATATGTATACAAAATTAAATCGAAACATAAAGAGCATATTAGCAAATTGATTTATAGCAGATTAAATGCATATATTAAGGAATACGGTAACAACTAAGGTAAATAGGAATAAATAAATCACATGAGTGAGAGAGTGAGTAACTTACTGAAAAAGTAAACAATAACAACAACAAAAAGTTAGAGAACGGAAATCAATTAATAGCAAAATCACTAAACAAATTTATATCATAAAAAGAGAGACAAAATTGTCAATTCGAACAGGAAATAGTCAAACCACACACTTATAAAATTGCGATAGATATGGGTGATAATTAAGGGTTGGATAGGTGTGAAATTCACAGGTAAGTTATCAAAAGGTAACACGTTTCCTGTAGTTTTTCCATCAAAGTTCATCGAGCAAAGAATTATCAAACAAATTGCTTAGCGAATGATTTACGAATTACTCCATAGCTTTAGTTAATTGGAGAGGAAGCAGTTATCTTTCTTTCCAGTCTCTTACAAATTCCAGTTAACATTTATACAATGATAATATACGTTTGATTGTATACGGAAAAATTAGAAACGTTGAGAAAAGTACAACGTTTCAAAGAAACTATCAAGTATACATTAAATTAGAACGACACAGTTTTCTAATTAATTTCTTGTCCTTGTCTAAGATTTTATCACTCGCAAGAAAATTGGTATTTTTTTACGAATACCAGTTCGGTATTTAAAATAAACACCATACATACATACATACATACATACATACATACATACATACATACATACATACATACATACATACATACATACATACATACATACATACATACATACATACATACATACATACATACATACATACATACATACATACATACAAATCTTCAATGTACAGCTGGTTTTAGTAGATACATTGAATTATGTTTTTCTTAGGATTGTACCATCAGCACAGGTACATGTAACTATATGTTTAGAAACAGAAATATTTATGTCGATTTTAACTTTCACTTTCTTTAATTTGCTCTCTTTTAGGATTGAATGTTGGCAGGCAGTCATTTGCATACAAATACATAATCCTGTTTAGTTAAATCAAATATAACTTTGATTAAATTCGTTCTCCCAAATAAATGAATTTTGTGTTAATTCCGTCGGGTGATGAAGTAACTAAAGGTGTGTTAAAACACTTACAAGAGTTTTGTGGGGAAGACAAGATGTTACCGACCGCTATCCCCATTATGTAGGGTGACAGTCGTGGGGCTGAAATAAACTTAGGGCTTATCATCCCATTTGTATCCCATGCTTTTTTATTATAGGGGCAGTAATTTAAGGGTATGCTAGTCCCTGAGTAATTGATAACCAAAAGAGAGCATGAGGGGTGTAAAGGTCATTTAATGCTCAGACGAATTCAATTTATTTACCTTTTCATGCCATCTCAGAAGTTAACCTAAACTATTATTATAGACAAATTTGATATCGTCATACACTGAGATCCACACCTCAGGGCGATGTGATCAGAGAACCGGAAAGAATGAGTTATTTGTTCTGACGCTATCAGATGGGCCATTTGTTCAAGCAGGAGTCTACCAAAGGACCAATAATTTTGTTTACCCTCATCATGTTTCCTTGTCAGAAGGCAAATAAATTAAGCAGATATTAACTCTAGCCAGTCATTGCGCGGCAACTGATACCTCATTATCGGGTAATTTATAAGTGCACCAATCGACGAACAGCCCAGCCGTAACAGTCATTTTCCCTATAAAAGGCGTAATTTTTGCAGAAAGCTAGATAAACATAAAGAAGTGTGTTGCAGAAAATTTGAGAAATTGTCAGAAGAATCTACTGAATTATGACATTTTTGTTAAAGGTTACATAGTGTTACGTTACTGTTAGTGACAGTCGTCATACGTCACAAAAATGTCTTTAGAAGATAAGAACATTGCTGCAATGTGTGATCCAAAACCAGGCTCCCCTTGTTCAGATGAGAAATCGCAAGAAGTTATTGCTAATTGTGAAAGCTTTACTGAAAGCGACAGTTGTGCTACATCACCTATTGAAAACGGACATATATTTACAAGCTGTCTGGACAAAAAACCATTGAGATTCAGTGTGGATTCTATTATATCAGAAACAACAAAAAACAATGAAAAATATAGAATCCTTAGAGACGAGACAGAATGCTTAGTTAGGACGAAGAGGACTAAAGCTTCTATTTCACCTAGATCCTCGTTAAAAACTTTTTCATTCAGTGTCGATGGAATTCTTGGAAATACTCAGCCGAGTAAGTGCTGTGAGAGTGTCTCATCTGCATACCTGTCCAGTCACATCCCTGATACTAGATGGTCACATGGGATTACAGTAACATCGGGTTTTCCTTGGCGCACAGGTTCAACAATATCCCCTCCACCATGTAAGTCATACATTTTACACTTGTTTCTCATATAAAAGAAGCAACATCAGACATTATTGTACGATGCTACTTATAAACTATTTCAGCTCATTAGTTGTTTACCGATGCAAGAGTTGACACTATGCACACCCAAGATAAATCATTAAAGTTAAAATGTATTGTATATTTTTGACTAGCATAAGCTAAATTAAAACACAATTTTTGCCTCATTAAGATTGCGTTATTTTGACAGTGATGGAATTACTACAGAAGGATGTATTAACATTTATGGTCCAAAATTTACAATGCATTATAATGTTTACAGCTCGGAAATATAGACGACTTCTTAAAGAAAATGCAACAAAACAAACTTGGATAGATAAGTAGAACAAACAAATAGAATAGACCCATCTAATTTTTGTGAAATATAACAAAAAGTATTTTAACACTGGTTAATCCTGGTTGTAGTTTTCCAATTATCTCTCCTGCACACCTCTTGGTGCATACTAGGATATCAAGTTATGTCACGAGATGGGAAGATAACTCAGACTGTCTTGGTAAAAACATGCCGGAAGATTGCTTTATTATTACGAATTTATTCACTACCGTATTAAATTCTAAAATCTATTTTAATTCTAAATAATAATCAGTTAAACCGTTTTGTATGCTATTCATTTATCTTGTTTACAAGGGTCATTAAAAATTGATGACATCAGCTATAGAAAACTATACAAATGATGGGAAATTATCAAATGCTTACAATATTCAAATTTAAATGTAAAAAAATGTCAGTTTGTAAACACAGCATGGATAGCTTTCTTCACAACTAGCATAGGATAGTGAGTAACTGAGCAACCTATTAATTTCTTTGTGGAGTTGGTAAAAACACCATTAAATATTTTAATTTTTTGAATCAACAATATATCTACATGTATATACATGTACATACAACACAGTTATATAAATGATACATTTTTCTTGTTACTTAGAACGTAATATATGTAACAAAAATAGGAAATTGAATATGACCCAAATAAATGTTATCGCTTACAATAAAGATGCATCAAATGGTTAAAACCGAATGAAACTTTTTAACAAAAACAACAACAACAACAACAACATAATTATTATTATTATTATTATTATTATTATTATTATTATTATTATTGTTGTTGTTGTTGTTAGTAGTAGTAGTAGTAGTAGTAGTAGCAGTAATAGTAGCAGCAGCAACTCACTTATGCGATCCACTTATAAGCCTTAATAAAAATAAATTTATTTACATTAAAAAACGTTGGGATAAAGCATCAATTAACAGTCTCACCTGTACTTTAGCTTAGTGAAGTTAACTTTCCAACACATTCTCTTTTGTTCATCATATAGCACGAAGTGATGTGCCCTGACTCATATAATTGAAATAATTAAAGAATAAATAAAGACGCGGATATTTTATTTTTTATTTTCTAATTCTCTCTCTCTCTCTCTCTCTCTCTCTCTCTCTCTCTCTCTCTCTCTCTCTCTCTCTCTTCAAAAATATTTTATTGTCACTCTTTGACATTTTAAATAACGTAGAATCGGAGAATTAACTTTTTCTCAGATAGACAAAAAAAAAAATCGTCCGATAACAATAACTATGATAAAAGAAGTTAGAATCCAGCCTGTGCAACCTTTCTTAAGAGACCACCTGTGTAAATAGACCATAAAACAAGACTTTCAATTTTACACTTTAGACGCTTAAAAGACCTGAATCAGAAGACCACCTGTGTACAAAGACCACTTTTGGAGGTTCCCATATGTGTTATCTTATGACATGTTCAACTCTTTTTCACTTTTTTATAACTAAAGATATTAGTGTAATATAATAATTTTAGGACGTACTATCGGTCACATGTAAAATGCTAAGTAATGTTGGTTGACACGGAAGAAATGTTAATTAAGCACTGTTGAATGAACACTATATGAGATCGAAAATGCGGTACGAGCTGTCCAAGAAGGGGGTAGGGGATGTGGGAAAATGCGGTACGAGCTGTCCAAGAAGGGGGTAGGGGATGTGGGAAAATGCGGTAAGAGCTGTCCAAGAAGGGGGTAGGGGATGTGGGAACTATTCTTTTCTCTACATGCATCTTGGTGGATTCAGACTTTGATCATTGAACTGTTCTTCGATTTATTATTTTAGACTTTATGAAATCAACATCTTATAAATTTTTCATAAGTTCAAGTGTAGAAAAACAGCTTAATCTGAGGTTACTTTATTTATTTTTTATAAATAACTAATGTGATTGTCTATAGTAAACATAAATAACTAATGTGATTGTCTATAGTAAACATAAATAACTAATGTGATTGTCTATAGTAAACATAAATAACTAATGTGATTGTCTATAGTAAACATAAATAACTAATGTGATTGTCTATAGTAAACATAAATAACTAATGTGATTGTCTATAGTAAACATAAATAACTAATGTAATTGTCTATAGTAAACATAGATAACTAATGTGATTGTCTATAGTAAACATAAATAACTAATGTGATTGTCTATAGTAAACATAAATAACTAATGTGATTGTCTATAGTAAACATAGATAACTAATGTGATTGTCTATAGTAAACATAAATAACTAATGTGATTGTCTATAGTAAACATAAATAACTAATGTGATTGTCTATAGTAAACATAAATAACTAATGTGATTGGCGCTAGTACGTCCCAAACATGGATTTTAAGTAGTGAAGCTTTTGTAAACTATTACACGCTTTTGAACTTTTTCAATTCCTTTCAGCTGGAAAATATCATTTAATTGAGAAAGATCATTGTGGGACTATTATTTCTAGAACAATATACCTGAAATTTGGGACATTTTGTCGAATCACTGAATCTCCTGCATTCTTTTTTTTTTTGTTGTCGTGTTCCGCGCATTTAAAGACCATTTGTCAAAAACCAAATATTAGCTTTAATTTTTTCTTACAAAACTCATTCATTCATTAAATGGATGAACTTATCAATTTTTTTTATTCATCCTCTATTTATTTTCTCTTTTCAAGTTTGTTTAATGAGTTTTCCTTCTTACTTGTTCACAATGTGCCATATAAAGATGACATTTTTTTATACATAAAACTAGGTTTCGAGGTTCGTATAAATTCTTCGTTGTTAAGTAATGATCACATGTAGAGAAATACTTTATATTAGTGATTTGATCTCTGTATTCAATGGTAAGGTTCCACTATTAAGTAAAAACTTCATGCCTTTGAAATTTGCTTTCAGGTTTGGATAGCCCACCGAGAGCAAGTCCACAGAAGTGTATGTTGAGGAAACACAAAGCAAATCGAAAACCAAGGACACCGTTTACAACATCACAACTTCTTGCTTTGGAAAGAAAATTTAGGCAAAAACAATATTTATCCATCGCTGAAAGAGCAGAGTTTTCAACCTCCTTAAATTTGACAGAGACACAAGTGAAAATCTGGTTCCAGAACAGAAGAGCGAAGGCCAAGAGACTTCATGAAGTTGAGTTAGAAAAACTCAAGATGGCTACCAAACCCATGCTTCCACCCGCAGCTGGCATAACGTTTCCGGCTGCGGGTGCGCTGTACAACCAATTTAGACCTTATGTTTACCCACAACTACTATCAATGCCATTCGGATATTCGTACTGAACTAATGGAGTCGGAAGTGTTTGCTGACTTTTATTGTAATAACAGGCAATCCGGATGCAATCCTGTTTCAAGGATGATACTTGTCCAAAAAATATTTAAGAAGATAATAGACACAATATTTAGACTTCGCCTTATGCACGAGTATAATTCAATTTTATATATACATACATACATACATACATACATACATACATACATACATACATACATACATACATACATACACACACACACACACACATATATATATATATATATATATATATATATATATATATATATATATATATATATTTATTTCACTAGAATGAAATATCTAGAAAACAGTATAATTCATAAGATTGAGATTTAAACATGTAGATAAATTTATTTGTATTGCTTTTTTATTAAAGGACCTTCATATATATTTCAAATGTAGAAGAATCAAGGAAAGCGGCATTAATGACGGATAAATGAAAGTATGTGTATGACACTAAAGTAATATGCCTCCACATCGTTAATATAATGAAAGGGAAATGTACAGTGCAATTTAAAAAATGTCTAAGTTGTTATTGATAATCGTCATAATGCATTAAAATTTCTTGTTATCAAAGTTGCATTTTGTGCTTAATTTCAGACGAAATTAATATGATATATACTTGAAAAAAACATTTAAATCATGTGTTCCTTTATTATGACATATATGCTGGCAACAGAACGGCTATGTGAGGAAACCATAGTCTGCCTAACTATTGCGTGGGTTTGGGATACATACTAATTCAATCGTCAAATTATGCATGAAATAACATACACAAATTTCTGGTGAACATCTTGCGAGTTCTTGGGTACGCATTGCTTCAATCGTCAAATGATGCACGGCAAACAGATATAATTTCTCAGTTAACAATTTGTTAAATTTGCAAAATATCCATACAGAAATCAATCAGAGCTATACAGCCTACCCATTCAAATTCCAAACACGTCATGTCTTATGTCTGCTATTGTACGGAGTAAATGTGATATTGGTTGGTTAGAAATGTTAAATACCGTCTTTGATATTTCTTTGCTTTCTGCCACAACTCGGTCTAACTGGCGTGCTTTCAGTAAAGTAAAGAACGTTGAGCTAAATTGCAACGTTTCATTTACAATAAAATTAATTTTCATACTATTAATGTTTGCAGAAGAACTTATAGAATGAAACGAAATTATTCGCTGATTTTTTAATCTCACTTGCTTTCATTAGTTTATCTAGTTTTAATTTTGTGGTGATGTACCTGTTTCGCATTTATTTTATTTTACGACGATGCGTTTTTAAATGCGATTATTCAATCTATTGAACTATTCAATGATATTGACAATATTTAATTGTTTTATAACATTACATGAAATGCTCTCATATGATACACACTGACACGCACTCATGAAATGCTCTCATATGATACACACTGACACGCACTCATGAAATGCTCTCATATGATACATACTGACACGCACTCATGGCTGAAAGCAGACAGCTGGCACAGTAGTGAGTTAAAGGAGAATAGAATGTAAACGTTACGTATATCAATAGCGTCGGTCAGATACTACTTGACATAGAAATCAGAAGAACTTACCGTGTTAAATAGCGTCCGTCAGATATTACTTGAAATATAAATCAGAAGAACTTACCGTGTTAAATAGATTCCGTCAGATATTACTTGACATAGAAATCAGAAGAACTTACCGTGTTCCAGCTGCATCTTTCGACACACGATCCTTAGCATGCTTAAAAATGAATGCCACTTGATTTTAAAAACAATAATGGCATCGACAAGATGATATAAACAAAGTTGAAACGATTTTGAAGATCAAAAGAACGAGCGTTAAACAGAAAGTACATATGAAATTGGAAACGATATGACAAATCATTTAGCAGTTGGGAACGAGCAGAAAACATTATTCCATTAGAGCAAATAAAGTATCAAACCTTCAGCAACGATGTACCAAAAGCATACCTTTCTAATGAAGGCGACGGAAGCACGATACAAAGAAACAGCATTAAGGGGCATGAAAACTTTGAGTTTTTGGAAATTAAAAAAACTGCGGATTAGAATATAAATGAGTTTTTTAAAAAAGCACATACACGGCATGTGAATTCGCATTGAAGAAAAAAAAAACAGAAGGAGAAAAGAAAGTACACGTACTTACAAATATATCACAGTTAAACAACAATATAGACAAGATAAATGACATCACATAAGAAATTAAAAAATATGAAATTGATTCCAACTATATCTCATAAAGCTAAAAAAACAAATACAACGCAAA
The DNA here is from genome assembly GCA_029931535.1 of Margaritifera margaritifera. Lineage (NCBI taxonomy): Eukaryota > Metazoa > Mollusca > Bivalvia > Unionida > Margaritiferidae > Margaritifera > Margaritifera margaritifera. Next base: position 1,135,648 of record JAQPZY010001344.1, on the reverse strand, counting down.
AGACTACAAACTAATTTACCGTGCTTTGATCAAGATACAATGCAGTGAAAATTACATATACATTTAGACTTCATTCCAAATTGTATCCAAAGAAGGTATAAGAGCGATTCACACAAATACGCAGTCAGTTATGCAGTTTTCCTGGACAAAATATTTACCATGTACAATTTTAAGACATCCATAAAACCGTCCTTAGGAAAGGCACTTTGCTCACATTTCCTCGGCATGATATAGCCAATAATGTGTTACAATTGTCGTTTGAACGAACAAAGCCAAGTAAATCAAAACCCTCAATCGCAAAGAATGACTTCAAAATTAACCAAATGAAGTTGATATGGGAAGAAATTTTACACCATTCAGATGAAGAAAAATTCAGTAAACCTTTCACAGTGTGTAGATATAGAGGTTTTGAATATCAAGTTTTCACAGACATCTTGTAGTAATTGAAATAAAACCACTGAAGTAAATGGTAAAATCTTCTCCTGCAGAGAGGTGTTCCGAATGAACAACACAAATAGTTAAATGTAACAAAGAAAAACTGACAGAGGAAATGGAAACACAAAGAACAAGTGATGCAATGAATGTATTAAAGAAACAAGATTAACCTGTTATTACAATAGAGGAAATTAACAGACGAGAGAGAGAAAGAGAGAGAGAGAGAGAGAGAGAGAGATATATCAACAGAAAATTACACGTGACTATGAAGAAGCAATAGTTAGAGGAGTCATGTATTTGCACAAATTAAGCCAATTTCAACATAGAAAACATTGTGTTTTTAGCACAATCGCAAACTTTATCGTAGATGATTGGACTTCAGACTTTACCCTTTTCCTGCAACTCAATTTAATGCATTTAACTGGTTAACACACTTGAACAAAGTTAACATCGTAAATGCATTTAACGAGATAAAAATTGCTATGATAAAATTCAATTGTTCAGATACGAACCTTTAAACGTTTTGGATAACTACACTTTAAAATTTATCAGTGATGATTCTGTGAAACATACAGATCACAGTGTAACATCAGATTAAAGCAGAATCAACGAAATTGGAACGTGTGGATGGCAACAAATGGTTTTCGGGATTTTCTAATGTCATTTAACAGACAAAATTGACCAGATTTAGCTAAATTAGTACACAACTTTCGTGAGTATTTCCAGATGCGAAAACTGCTGTCTGAATGTAAAATACTTCTACCCTATGATGATGGATTCAAATCAAAGAACAATTGCATTGATATTAAACAATTTAATTTGATCTGCAAAAATTTTAAAATTCCACCGCATCTTGACTAGAGATACTTCAAGGTAAAAAGCAAATACTTGATCAATAATGGACCAGAAGAACATACACCTGTACAGCAAGGTTGTCGGGTGCTTACATGTGCTTTCGTAAAAGCTGCATCATTACAACTATGGAGGAGGTAGTTTGTAATACTGGAGAACTTTGCCATTTCATGAAATGAGTTAAATGCCAGGCGAAGATCCATCGGTCCTCACGTCAAGTAATGAACTACTTGCTGGATATGCTTCTTTCTGCAAGATTGCAATGGTCCAACAGACTAAGGTATTGGAAGATTAAATCAAAACATTATCTCATATGTGATTTGTATTTTAGGTGCACATGTACAAAAGAGAACTGCTATAACACAGACTGTTTCGATACTTCAAAAATGTTAATGAAGCTATTAATTTTACGAGAGCTAGGTTACGACACAGGTGAAAACATCATGGCAAAAATTCCAGAAATACTTAACAGATTAAAAAGTGAAATTGGAATATGCTGTCTGTGGTGATGGTATCTTTTGCAACCAATTGGTCTCATGATGAAAATGGTAGTATCGTTAGATACAACAAAAATTGACAGAACTCAAGTGATTGGTTAAACATCAATTCAGAAACAATAGATAGAGGAAGGGAAGAACTTAAAGAGACACTTACAGGAGAGCATGATACAAGTTGAAAAGAAAATCTTGAACTCTTGGCTCTTTCGTTTTTAACTACGCTAATTTTTCCTATACAAATGAACTACGTAGTCTTTGCAAAGTAATAGATCTATATCACAATTTATCTTTCAAAGAAAGGTCTCATCTCCTGATCTCATATGTTGACGACAGACTCCCTGAGAAAAAAAATGGATTTTACAAATACAGTTGATACCAGGAATGGTAAACCATCCATTTCATTACAGAAAATAGATTTTATTGTTGTTTATTACAATGTTTCTGATAAAATCAAAACAACATATTCACTTACACCAATGACAAGAATGAAGCAAGCACTGTTTCAATTCCTGATGGTTATTACAACTTAAGATATATGTGAATAATATAAAAGTTGGAATGCTTGAAAATGATGACACTGTAGAAAGTATTGATGTCGAATATTTCAAACACAACTCAAAAGTTAAAATCACTCCGAGTTACAATTACACAATGCAAATCAGCAACAATTCAAAATTGTTAGGATTCAATAACCAGAGTTATATTCATATATCTACCAAATCTGATACAGTTCTCAAGTCATTGACACCCCCCCAAAAAAGCCCCAAAACAAAATCAATTGCCCTAAAGGCAATTATTCATGTGTGCGAGCGTATTTGCCTGTTAAAAATGCTTATCACAGAGAGTTTATTTCATAGAGTGTTAGTGGCCGTTACAAACAATTATAAAGGGGTACAATTAACAGATTTAATATCAGCATGAGAGATGAAGATGGAAAAATGTTGTTTGCATGCAAACAGTGTATATCATGCATAGAATCACCGGAGAGATATCTATGAACTAACCTAGCGATTTTGGTTTTCTTTTAACATCGAGACAAAACAGATTTGTAAGAATTAACAAAGAAATACACACCTCAATAATAACCCCATTACCAATCTAGTAGAACAATATTCTGATGCGTCTTATGGAAATTTTGTACACAAACTAGTTGGTATTTAAATACATAAGACTCTGGAGGAGAACCATTTAAAATATATCAAGACGTGGAGGGAGCAAGTTTTCAATAAATTAACTGCTATTGAACAGAGAGGCAATAAAAGAGCTAACAAAGTGACAGAGTTACACAAATAAATTGGTTCTAACAGAAAAAGATTTTAGGTGCCCAAGAATTGTTTTTGGGCAGAGATTCCATACCTTGTCTATTGCTAGTCAAGACCTACAAACAGTAAGGGAAAGAGCAGATAATCGATCGAGCAGAGGACAAACAGTGATATAGATGCCTTGGAGAGTGACATGGAGAAATTAAAATATAAAACTTGGAAAACGATAACACCTTGCAATCTCAACTAGAACACTTTCAAAGCCTCTGAAGTAATAGAAGGCTGAAACCATGGACACGAACTGAACAGCAGTTATGTACAGTACGATACGATTACGCTATCGGTTAATGATAAGTACATATATGGAATTGCGTTGTTCCACGACTACATCACTAATGAGAGAATCATTGACATAGCAGCCTATACAGTTTTAACGAATCTCACGCAAAGTTTTCCGAGAATGTGTGTCTTGATACCGTTCAAAAAGAGCAGAGAATGTGCCCTAGAAAAGCTTTTCAATTCAGCAAGAGAAAAGGTATGGGTGACTATAAAAGGTATGCCAAATATGGTTTATTCCCAGGGTTTCTAATGAAGGCAACAATTCACATAAGATACTAAGTATTTTTTGATGAACAACAAAAACACACAGAAAGTAGTAACGTAAGAGTTAAGAATTGTTTCTCTGACATGCATTGCATGTGGCTTGATTTGGGACGTACACATAATAACATATTGCATGGTTAGCGGAATTAAATTAGCTAATGTACAACAAGATATTCGCTTTCAAAACAACAGAAAAAATGTTGCTCACAAAATGTACATTTATTTCGTGTCTGATGCTCAGGTAAATATTTAAAACAATAATCTGAAATCAATTAAGTTCTAGGCATCAATAAATAGTGTAGCATTTATCTACGACTAAATGTACTTACAATAACCTCATAACATGATAAAGTTTGGAGAGACTAATTCTGGGAAATATTGTTTGAACGAAATCGGATAGAATGTAAAGACCTTTTCGAGTACATCGTTATAATATATACAACTTTTCTGTGCAACAGGACTTACGATAGAAAGTTGTACCTAAAGGATGTAAAGGTGGCTGTGATAGATCCTGATGATAACTTGGAAAAGTGGTCAGAATTACTGGTTGATATCTATCAAGGTACCAATACTTTATTTATAATTAATGATTGTGGGAATATAGACGACATAAAAAAGGTAGCAACTAACCTAACTAGACTAGCCTTAAATGGCAGACACTGTAAAATATCAGTAAGGGGGATCGCGCAAAAGAACAACTCTGTAATCAAGGTGTTTAGAGCAAATGTACGTTTTGTTTTTTCTTTTATAGAAAGTACAAAAGGCAATGGAAATTATCTTCACTGAAGATGATTTAATCACAAATGATGTACAAAGAGAGATTTGTAGACACTTTGAACAGAAAAAAATAAAAAATAAAAAAATAAAAATTAATTAAAAAAATAAATTTAAAAAAAAATAAAAAAAACTTGTAATTAGACTTGAGTTACCTTTTCAATACAAAGTACTGACGTGACCGTATGGTAAAGTGTTTATCTTATCGACACAATAACGTTTATCATCGTAAAATGAAAAAGTAACTTGCTGATTTTGATGATATTGATCTCATGATGTGTGACCTTAGTAAATTCATCTTTTGATCAATTTCCTTTTGATTCAATAAGCAGTCATCGTACATGTTGATTTTGAAATTACTTTCTAATCACACATTTTTTTTTTTAATGCTTTAAAAACTTTCTTTTCATCTTTGTCCGTCTTTGACCTTAACCCACAACACCCTCTGATTGGTAGACCGGTTATCTCATCCTTGAAAACTCCCGAAACTTTCGTATTTATTTGTGGAATACCAAATATGTTCTCCTTTGGATAATCGCTAGTGTCATAAAACTTGGTGTCATCTTTCATGTTGCTGTAAACGTTTTCCATTTCAACATAGATGCACAGTGAACCAGTATCAACCATTACCAGTCCTATTCTATCACCAGTACCAGCCATTACCAGTCTTATTCTATCGCATCCCCATTATTAGCCATTACCAGTCTTATTCTATCACCAGTAGCAGCCATTACCAGTCTTATTCTATCACCAGTACCAGTCATTACCAGTCTCATTCTATCACCAGTATTAGCCATTACCAGTCTTATTCTATCAGCAGTATTAGTCATTACCAGTCTTATTCAATCACCAGTATCAACAATTACCAGTCTTATTCTATCACCAGTATTAGCCATTACCAGTCTTATTCTATCACCAGTATCAGCCATTACCAGTCTTATTCTATCACCAGTATCAACCATTACCGGTCTTATTCTATCACCAGTATCAGCCATTACCAGTCTTATTCTATCACCAGTATCAGCCATTACCAGTCTTATTCTATCACCAGTATCAACCATTACCAGTCTTATTCTATCACATAACCAGTATCAGCCATTACCAGTCTTATTCTATCACCAGTATCAACCATTACCAGTCTTATTCTATCACATAACCAGTATCAGCCATTACCAGTCTTATTCTATCACCAGTACCAGTCATTACCAGTCTTATTCTATCACCAGTATTAGCCATTACCAGTCTTATTCTATCACCAGTATTAGCCATTACCAGTCTTATTCTATCACCAGTATCAGCCATTACCAGTCTTATTCTATCACCAGTATTAGCCATTACCAGTCTTATTCTATCACCAGTATCAGCCATTACCAGTCTTATTCAATCACCAGTATCAACCATTACCAGTCTTATTCTATCACCAGTATTAGCCATTACCAGTCTTATTCTATCACCAGTATCAGCCATTACCAGCCTTATCATATCAGCAGTATCAACCATTACCAGTCTTATTCTATCGCCAGTATCAACCATTACCAGTCTTATTCTATCACCAGTATCAGCCATTACCAGTCTTATTCTATCGCCAGTATCAACCATTACCAGTCTTATTCTATCACCAGTATCAACCATTACCAGTCTTATTCTATCACCAGTATCAACCATTACCAGTCTTATTCTATCACCAGTATTAGCCATTATCAGTCTTATTCTATCACCAGTATCAACCATTACCAGTCTTATTCTATCACCAGTACCAGCCATTATCAGTCTTAATCTATCACCAGTACCAGCCATTATCAGTCTTATTCTATCACCAGTATCAACCATTACCAGTCTTATTCCATCACCAGTATCAACCATTACCAGACTTATTCTATCGCATCCCCATTATTAGCCATTACCAGTCTTATTCTATCACCAGTATTAGCCATTACCAGTCTTATTCTATCACCAGTGTCAGCCATTACCAGTCTTATTCTATCACCAGTATCAGCCATTATCAGTCTTATTCTATCACCAGTATCAACCATTACCAGTCTTATTATATCACCAGTATTAGCAATTACCAGTCTTATTCTATCACCAGTATCAGCCATTACCAGTCTTATTCTATCACCAGTATCAGCCATTATCAGTCTTATTCTGTCACCAGTATTAGCAATTACCAGTCTTATTCTATCACCAGTATCAACCATTACCAGTCTTATTCTATCACCAGTATCAGCCATTATCAGTCTTATTCTATCACCAGTATCAGCAATTACCAGTCTTATTCTATCACCAGTATCAACCATTACCAGTCTTATTCTATCACCAGTATCAGCCATTATCAGTCTTATTCTATCACCAGTATTAGCAATTACCAGTCTTATTCTATCACCAGTATCAACCATTACCAGTCTTATTCTATCACCAGTATCAGCCATTATCAGTCTTATTCTATCACCAGTATTAGCCATTACCAGTCTTATTCTATCACCAGTATCAACCATTACCAGTCTTATTCTATCACCAGTATCAACCATTACCAGTCTTATTCTATCACCAGTATCAACCATTACTAGTCTTGTTCTATCACCAGTATCAGCCATTATCAGTGTTATTCTATCACCAGTATTAGCCATTACCAGTCTTAATCTATCACCTGTATTAGCCATTACCAGTCTTATTCTATCACCAGTATTAGCCATTACCAGTCTTATTCTATCACCAGTATTAGCCATTACCAGTCTCATTCTATCACCAGTATTAGCCATTATCAGTCTTATTCTATCACCAGTATTAGCCATTACCAGTCTTATTCTATCACCAGTATTAGCCATTACCAGTCTTATTCTATCACCAATATTAGTCATTACCAGTCTTATTCTATCACCAGTATTAGCAATTACCAGTCTTATTCAATCACCAGTATCAGCCATTACCAGTCTTATTCTATCACCAGTATTGGCCATTACCAGTCTTATTCTATCACCAGTATTAGCCATTACCAGTCTTATTCTATCACCAGTATTAGCCATTACCAGTCTTATTCTATCACCAGTATTAGCCATTACCAGTCTTATTCTATCACCAGTATCAGCCATTATCAGTCTTATTCTATCACCAGTACCAGCCATTATCAGTCTTATTCTATCACCAGTATCAGCCATTATCAGTCTTATTCTATCACCAGTATTAGCCATTACCAGTCTTATTCTATCACCAGTACCAGCCATTATCAGTCTTATTCTATCACCAGTATTAGCAATTACCAGTCTTATTCAATCACCAGTATCAGCCATTACCAGTCTAATTCCATCACCAGTATTAGCCATTACCAGTCTTATTATATCACCATATTTGCGTTTCAACTTGTTGTATTATATCAGCCATTTCAATAATTCCAACACTGTAAATCCACTTATTGTAATCTGATTTACTTGTTTCTCATACTTAACGGGAATAAGTCGTCTAGTATCGTTCTCCTGGCAAATAATAGATTTTCCTGGTATTAAAAACATTGAATTTCGTATTGGCATAGGTTTACAGTTGTTCTTTTTCTCAAATTTTCTATCTTTGCTAATACGAAGGTATTCATCAATTTTAAAAAAATTATCGGATTCACTTGTTGCCTTTTGTCTCAAATCGTATTAATTTCAGTGCATGATTTAAGCCACGGATGCTCGCCATTAAAGATAAAAAAGCCATTAAAGCCATTAAAGATAAATTTGTGAATCTTTTTCAGTTTAAAACCCAATTGCACGTAAAAGATTTAAATGTCTACAGTCAGTTATATATATCTGGCTGTTTTCAATGTACAGAATACTTTCGTTAGAATTGGTTTATCAATTTGTTTTGCAATGAAGATAAATCGTTTTCTTCTGGAATTTATTTATCTGGATGTAACGGGTAATCTTTGAAATGGTCGTGTAGATGTGTTGGTATATCCAAATCCACTGCTATAATGGAACCAATATTATAGTCATCGTCCCATAGGGACAAACCTTCTTGCGTTGCACCTCCTGTGTACCTCGTTGGCTCTAGCTACACCAAAGCAACAACGTTGTTTGATATTTCGAGTAGATGTTAATCTACCCAGTTAAATTTCTTTATTAGTTGCCCATCTAAATTTGTTTATTAGTTGCCTATCTAAAAAAATTTCATTAGTTGCCCATCTAAATTTGTTTATTAGTTGCCCATCTAAATTTGTTTATTAGTTGCCCATCTAAATTTGTTTATTAGTTGCCTATCTAAAAAAATTTCATTAGTTGCCCATCTAAATTTGTTTATTAGTTGCCTATCTAAAAAAATTCATTAGTTGCCCATCTAAATTTGTTTATTAGTTGCCCATCTAAATTTGTTTATTAGTTGCCCATCTAAAGCTTTTAAGCGGCATGTATTGTCTCATGGGCCGTTCATAAAGACTGTTAGGATATAGACACACAATGAATGGCCTTGACTTTGACTTTTCGTATTCACCATCATTTATTATCCTGCTATTTTTGTCTGAGTAGCATTAGTAATCTGCTTGTTATTGTGGTAAAATATGTTCTCATTTTTGTTTTTTTCTTCTTAAATGAATCTCTGAGTCTTTTAGTTATAATTCAGTATAAAGTATGCAAATTAATTCGTCTCAACACTTTTTATAAAGTTTTAGAACGTATTAAAGGGGCTTGCAGTTTTATTTCACTTGCTATGATATCGGTAAATCACGCATCAGCATCAAAGTCTTCATTATTTGATTTATTTAAATAATAAAATTTCAACACATCTTTCACTACTAATTGCTTGGATGTGTGTGGGATGGACAGAAAGAACCAATGCCAATGCTGTTTGTGTATGTGTGGAAAGATGTCAAGAAGAGATTGTATGTTTGGTCGCATATCTTGGTCTATTATTGCCACTATTTATATGATGCGCAAGTTTCAAACTAGTCATCAGTAATCTGGCAGGTCCAGAAATTACAAATCTATAAATTAGTCAGTGGTCCAGCACTGAAACATCACTATGGTCTAAGGACATTGGGGCATTTTTGTTCTTCAAAGAATTGAGTGGTCTAAACATATTCTCGTTGTTTCATTGAAGCAAGAGATATTCTTTGAACATTCTAGTGGGCATTTTACATTTTGATTTTTAAAATCTTTAAGTATCACAGCTTTGAAATATTACCGTGTTCCAACTGCGAAATATCTCTATTGTCCAGGAATGTATAATATTTTTTGTTGTTGTAAATACGAATGGTCCAGGAATGTTCTCGTTTTGGGATACGAGATTTTAAATTTTGACTTTGCAATTTGTAAGTGGTCCATTTCACTCTACCCAACTCTGCTCATTTCCAGTACCCTCTAAAACAGTATGGGAAGAGGGTTTCTCTAGGGTAGATGTACAAATACGAAACTATATGTGAACGACTGGGCGATGATTTTGCGTTTGGACGGATAAGGGGCAGACAAATATATGGACACGAGGGGAGACAGTAAACAGGTACAGGCATAAAAAAAAGGTCATGAAGTTAAAAACGCTTTAAGAAAATTAATTTCATTGATTTTTGTGTTCATGGGAGTAGAATGGAGGTGTATGCAGCGGAACATTTATTCATAGGCCAATTTACTATTTCATTTTATAGGGTACCAACCATTTAATTTTCGGGGGTGTGGGTGTGGGTGGGAAGTGGGTAGACAACGGTCTGGGACTTTTTTAAAACAATTTCTTGCCCTTAAAGAACTTTCAAAATATATTCTTGCTATCATTTATACAGAAAGAGAACTTATTATATCCATTATATTAGTTGAAAAAAATTAATTATCTTAAAGTAAAGAAAAATAATTATCACGGTTCCAAAGAAACCTTCCCCCCAGCCCCCGAAAATTGAATGGCCGGTCCCTTATGCAACACGTTATAATTTACGGTCATCACAGAACCTTTATAGATTCAGTTTTATCTTCGTGCTTGTTTATGAGACTGTGTTTAAATTTGTGTTTCTGTGAGTGCGTGCGAAAGCTAAGGAAATAAGAGATTTATTTACCAAATTGTTCTATAAAATTCAAAACATTCAAAAATAACTAGGAATACGATTTCAAGCACTCAGAGAGAGAGAGAGAGAGAGAGAGAGAGAACATTTCAAGCACTCAGAGAAATCGAGATAAGAATTGCTATATGGAGGATATATATTATTGATTTCTGTGTAGTTCAATGTAAATTACGTATAAAAATGTAAGAAATGAAACGTTTGTCAGTGACTGATCGTGTTTGCACACTATAACAATTGGACGATTTTTATTTATTTAAACCCCTCTGCTTACATTTGTACTTTGATGGGTGCTCCATTTAAACCCCTCTGCTTACATTTGTACTTTAATGTATGATCCATTCAATAGACATAGACAAATTTTTATTAAAAGTCGGTTGGCGTTTACATAATAAGAAAAATAGCATAATTAAGCTATTTCATGAACTATAAAAATAAAATAGCAATTAACTTTAACAATCGTACATACATACATACATACATACATACATACATACATACATACATACATACATACATACATACATACATACATACATACATACATACATACATACATACATACATACATTAATATTTTGTTATGTAACTAGTTGTTACAAATCTTGTTTCTATGCTAAAAATACATACCCACCAACTCCACTCACCCCCCCCCCCATTTTTTATAATAATTTCTATTTAAAGATTCAATGCAGAGAAATCAATTTACATAAATAAATTTTACTCTAAAATTACATGCAGTGTTAAAGTATGCATGCATAATGGCTAGCAAATACACATTTATGATACCGTTTTACATGCATACACGTTTTAAATACACACTTATGATACCGTTTTACATGCATACACATTTTAAATACACACTTATGATACCGTTTTACATGCATACACGTTTTAAATACACAAGGACAAGAAGCTGAACAAGACTATGCACATATTTACAGAATGCACATATATACGATTAGTGTTAATGCACATATATACGAGTAGTGTTAATGCACATATATAAGATTAGTGTTAATGCACATATATACGATTAGTATTAATGCACATATATACGATTAGTGTTAATGCACATATAGACGATTAGTGTTAATGCACATATATACGATTGGTGTTAATGCACATATATACGACTGGTGTTAATGCACATATATACGATTAGTTTTCATGCACTGGAAGCATATATATCACACGACAGACCAGGTAAGAGCAACTAACAACATATATAGGGAAACATATATCAGAAAGTACACAGGAATTAAAAGTCACTGTAAGCTACAATAAAAACTACAGAACTAAAATCAGCTAAAACAATAAGCAAGATAACAGAACTAAAACCCCAAATACTACAAATGTTGCAGAGCTAAAGTAACTACCATACATTTACAATGGGAAAGAAAATCCATCTAAAACTTAGTGCAAGCAACGTCAGCCACATTTAGGGTTGTAACTACAAGCTATAAGTAAATATATAAGACAAAAAACTAAAATACTAAACATGCAGTCCATTAAGGTAGCAGCAGCAGCTTGTTTACTTATGTACTGCATATGGAAGATTTACACAATAAGCTCCCAAACAAGGTCTTTGAGTTGGATTTAAAATTGTTAAAATCTGAGGTTGTTCGAAAAGTATTAGGTGAGAATTCCAGAGCTTGGCTGCTGCATACATAAAGGATTATATCCCTTTACCTGGATGATCTTGTATTTTGAGTCTCCAAGGTGCTTACATACCTAAAAGGGTAAGAAGATGTTTTTAAAATGTCCAGATCATTTAAGTATATTGCATATTTCTTGGTTAAAATTTGGAAAACATTAATGGACCTCAAGCATTGGACTTACTACGTTTGCAAACAAAGAAGCATTTTTTTCAGATTTTGTTTCATTTTCTTCATTATTTCCCATCTGTGGTACACATTATCAGAATTTAACAGAGCAGGGTTTATATGTGGACCATCGGGAAATGAGGAGAAAGGGTGGGTAGGTGGGTGGGTATGTCTAGGTACAACTATGAGAAAAATTGATTTGACGTGGATGCGACTCTCAGACAGATAGGCAAGCGGACATATCGGCAAACATGCATGCACTAAAAGAAGAACCCGGGACGAAGCTAAGGAACGGTCGAAATAAATTCCTTGTCACTCTTACAACAAGACTTTAGGCGCATGGTAATTTTTTAAGGGTAGCATTAGGTTTATATGAACATTCAGATCCACTGCTCGAGTTATATTGGAATATCATTTGTGTGTGTGTGTGTGTTTGTGCAGGTTTATATAAATATTCAGATCTACTGCTTGAGTTCCACTGGAATAACATGTGTATGTGTTTGTGTGTATGTGTGTGTATGTGTGTGTCCACGTTTATATAAATATTCAGATCCACTGCTCGACTTTAATTTGAATAACGCGTGTGTGTGTGTGTGTGTGTTTGTGTGTGCAGCATCAAATATCTTATCCAAATATGATGAAAAATCGAAAGTACCTTAAACTGCGAATACTCATCTATTAGTGTATAAAGGACTGTGAGAAATAAGGTGTTATTTTCTTTTTCAGTAATCAATATATTGTTACGACTCTATGGTCTAAGAAAAATGTAACAGAAAGAAAGTGAAACCAACAAATCAAGTAAAAATCAACAAGCAATTTCTAGACAATTAAAGTGAAAATTCTAAAGACACTTACAGTAACGTGAATTAAAATCCAAATAATCCAATAATCCTAAGTGTCCTAATCACAAGTCCTAAATATAGAATGTTCCGAATGAATGATTGTATCCTTTTATGTGCTGATGTGTCAATAGTCCTTGAATGTACTGGTGTGCCAGTAGTCCTTAATGTTCTGATGTTCCAAAATGAAGTACTCCAGAATATTTTTGAACAAGTTTACATAATCCTAAAATCATCAATTCAAAAATCAAAAATCCAAAAGTCTATGAGCACTTTTATAATCCAATGAATATTTTAAATAATTCCTCTCTCTGAATTTGGAATGATTTTTCACAACTGTAATGACTCTTTAAAAAAAAGGTCGAAACTGAAAACCAGTGCTCTAAACATGGTATATATAAAGATAGAATATTATGGTGTATGTGACTCTTAACACACAACTCTAAGGGTAATTCTAGTTTTATCTGTAAACGAAAACAAACTTGACCTCAAATTGAATCAACAAATTGTTTACCAAAACCGTTCTTGGGAAAAACTCAAATGCTAAGTAAACAACCTAATTCAAGGTCAATAGCTAAACATGTCAATATTATACTTAACATTAAGGTTTAAGCAAATATTAAAATCAAAAAACATTTTAATTTCCTAAAATATTTATAATATTATATAAACATCATATATAACAATATATATATTACCTTAATATGTATTTTGCGTAGGTTTTTTGTTGTTGTTGTTGTTGACCTTTTGAAAATTAATGGCTTCCTTTTAAACATTTTGTCAAGTATGTTATAAAATATAAGGAACATTCGACGCATTTAAAAAAATATCAAATTGTTACGAATATTTTGGAACCAAAGACTATGATTTCTTGGTATAAACGTCATGATGTTATGACGTTCCATGTAACAATGCATATTTGCAACCTCGATCAATACTCTTCCATGTAACGATGCGTCTTTGCAACCTCGATCAATGCTCTTCCATGCAACAATGTATATTTGCAACCTTGATTAATGCTCTTCCATGTAACAATTGCGTATTTGCAACCTTGATCAATACTCTTCCATGTAACAATGTATATTTGCAGCCTTGATCAATGCTCTTCCATGTAACAATGTATATTTGCAACCTCGATCAATACTCTTCCATGTAACAATGTATATTTGAAACCTCGATCAATGCTCTTCTATGTAACAATGTATATTTGCAACCTCAATCAATGCTCTTCCATGTAACAATGTATATTTGCAACCTCGATCAATACTCTTCCATGTAACAATGCGTCATTGCAACCTCAATCAATGCTCTTCCATGCAACAATGTATATTTGCAACTTCGATTAATGCTCTTCCATATAACAATGCGTCTTTGCAATCTCGATCAATGCTCTTCCATGCAACAATGTGTATTTGCAACCTCGATCAATGCTCTTCCATGTAACAATGCGTATTTGCAACCTCGATCTATGCTCTTTCTAAATATATGAAAATTGCAAAATGCAACATGCAAACAATGGCTGGAGATTTTATTACATTACAAGCTGCTCAACAACATAGCCTTCGAAATAAATAACCTTAATGCTTTAGAACCTTAACCGTTGAATTCATAGTCTAACCTTAATGCTTTAGAACCTTAACCGTTGAAGTCATAGTCTAACCTTAATGCTTTAGAACCTTAACCGTTGAAGTCATAGTCTAACCTTAATGCTTTAGAACCTTAACCGTTGAAGTCATAGTCTAACCTTAATGCTTTAGAACCTTAACCGTTGAAGTCATAGTCTAACCTTAATGCTTCAGAACCTTAACCGTTGAAGTCATAGTCAGACGACTTGGTTAAAAGTAGTGAGCTGCAATGGTTTACTGCATCCGTGGCAAGGTGTTTTCATTATCTGCATCGGAGTGGATCGCCCAGCAACACACGTTACTGTGCTGCCAATGTTGTTCAGCATCTGGTGTTTTGGCGTTTGATGTCTTACGGCACAGCAACAGAGGTAGGTTATTAAGTGTCGTGGCAATTGAAGTACAGTCCCTGACCCAAGGATATACCACCGTAGCCGACTCGGGCAAATCTGATGGTAGGATTCGAACCCGCACCCTTTTGGTCACGAGTCCAGCACTCTAACCACTGATCCGCCGTTGTTCCTGCTTCCATTAGCCGTCTCTTACGACGAGCTAGAGGTCCCATAGAGCCTGTTCTACATTCCCAGCATGCAGGGGGTTCAGCATCTGGTAATCTACTCAACTTCCCTGCAATTGTTTTCATGGGTTGTGATTTTATAATCCGAAGGTTCATTGGTTCGAATGGTTAGCTGCTATGCCTGCATTGCATTTGTTGCAAGGTGTTTAACTTATCTGCATCGGAGTGGATCGCACAGCAACACAGGATAGTGTGCTGGATATATTGTTCAGCTCCTGGAAATCTAATCACATCCACTGCCATCGTTTTCATGGCTTACGGTTCTATAGTCCTTAGGTTCAGTGGTCTAAATGAGGACCCACTGGTCTAAATGTTCATTGGTCCGAAGGAAATGTTCAATATTCCGAAAGCCTATTGGTCCAAAGGTTCAACGCTTCGAAGGTTTATTAATCCGAAAGAAGGCTTGATTGGTTCAAATGATCATTATTCCGAGTGAAGGGTTCATTAGTCCGAATGACCATTGGTCGGAAAATAAGTTTTGAAAAGAAGAGATTGTTTTGATTCAAAGGGAACGTACACCCAAACAAAAAGACCAGAAGCAAAAAGAAAAAAAAACAAACTCTTGAAAGGACCATGATAACCTAACTTCTACTCTTGGTGTATACAATGTCATTACAACTATCACCACTCTCCTCTCCACCACCTCCACAACCTCCTTCCTAGAATGGAAATTGCTTTAGTACTAGTGCCCTTGCAAAGGCAGGAACAGTACAATTTTGAATATATATATGTATATATATATATATATATATATATATATATATATTGATTAACTATTTTTTCCTATATGAAGACCACTGAATACAATATCTTTTTTGAGGGATAAACCAACTCGATAACAGTCCTATATCAGAAAATAATTTATTCCTGTAATAACAGAAGATGCTTTTGTATCAAGAGTTTAGTCCCGGCATAATATTGTCTCAGCTGCCGTGGTGCTTACCAGAAATTTCAGTGATTCACGTTTGGTCGCTGGACTTTCAGTAGTTATAGTTAGAGAAAAGTAGATCTCTGGGTAAGTACAATCATATCCCCTCTCGACAAGCCTGTCATAAAGTAGATCTCAAGGTAATTACAACTATGTCCCCTCTCGACAAGCCTGTCATAAGTTATATCTCAGGGTAATTAAAGCTACTCATGATCAGATAACTTTGAAAATCCATTGAGAAATAACAGATTCAGCGAATCGTTCCTGCCATTTGTAAGGAATAAAGCAACCATCAGAATTTTGGCAGGTAATTACGTGATGGGCAACAAGCGATGTGATAAATTCTATTTGACCATAATGGGATTTACCCATCCCTTTCTTTATCGCTGGATCGCGAGGGTATACCACTGGATTTCTAGGCTGATATCTTGCCTACGAAGACTTCGCTTCTGAATTAACCATTTTATTGTTTGTTTGTTTGTTTGTTTGTTTTGTTTTTTGTTTTAACGGCACTTTTAACACATTATTGGCTTATGTCGCCAGGAGTAATCTTGGGGGTAAGGTTTTAGTCAAGGCTGGTTTTTGGTATCTGAGGAATAGAGAAAAGTCTTGGACGTGGAAAATGATATCACCTTGAGATCGCATTGATTCTGATATTATGAGTATGTTCAAACAAATGAAAATATATTTTTGTTAAATTCCATTCTTTGGTTCTGTGTTGTTGATTTATTTAATAGTTTAATCCTTGACTTGCTCTTATTCCTTTTTGTGCATGGTGAAAACTCATTTATCCAAACCTCATTTATCCGAATATATGTTTAGCCCCATTTATCCGAAATATCGGTTTAACCGTACTAAACACGTTTCCGTTATATTCAAGTAACAAGTAGTCGTCTAACTCTTCATCCGAATTCCCTTTTATGCAAGTATTTCTTTTTTATTTTTTGTTTACTGAGAAGTTTCAATAAACAACGTTCTACTGTGCTGCTCTTCAATTTCTTGTATGATTGTCAGAAAGATTTCCTCCCCATCTTCATCTACTTTTTCTTTCTTTATTTATTTCAGAACTTCTGCATGATTACATTCTCACAGTAAAACGGAAATTTTCGCCCATACTTATTTCTTTCTTTATTTATTTATTTATTTATTAAACTCTACAGACACAAATGCCCGTTGACAGAAATTATAACAATTAAAATAACATATAACAATACATTATAAGGTAAATTTATATCTATACCATGCATCTATTCAAGTACAAACAGCATCAAAAGAACCTTTGTCCATCCAGAAATCATAAAGTATTTCTTTCAGGGAGATTGTAAAAACTACAATATTGTTTGTCATAATATCAATGTTGTGTTTTTTGTAAACATGAGTTAACATTACTTTGTGCTGTTTTTTTCTGATGTTCAAACGAATTTTTGTGCAAAATAAAGTTTTGTGTCTAACATTTGACGTTGTAGGCTATTTGACTTAGTAAATAACGACAGATAAAATGAATGTGTATATATTTAGAAAGAAATACAAAGTCAATAATCTTTCTTCAACTTTCTGCAGATTTACTCATCGGAGTTATTGGTAAAATCCAAACCTGATTTAAAACACATGAATTTATAAACTTTCTCTAAGCCATTTCAATTTGTTGGGTCAAAACAGATTAGTGAGGGGACCAAATTTCGCAAAAGTTTTCAAGTCCACACTTTACAAAAGATAGATACAAAGTACGTATGACTGGTATATTTACAAAGTTTGTGCAAGTGCGCTTTAACCCCCCCCCCTCCCCCAACACACACAACGTTTGGGTGGCTTTCGATATAGGGGCCTTGACATGGACCATTGTCTGCCATTTCATTATATGCCTGCTAATCTGGGTCTTCGCTGCACTCGGTTGAGCCGCTGTGACGAGCGAGTATGCCGATGCAGCTCAATAATCGCGATTTTATGACGAGAGAGAGAAAGAGAGAGAGAGAGAGAGAGAGAGAGAGAGAGAGAGAGAGAGAGAAAGAGAGAGAGAGAGAGAGAGAGAGAGAGAGATATGCCCTTTTGTCGACAAAGGAACCTGTAGGTCTTTAATATTCTCAGGCTAGTCTAAATAGCTGCTCTACTGTGTTTGTAATTAAAGTGTTAAAGATTGAAATTATCTATTGTTGTAAAATAATACATTTTTTCCAGCCTGAGGACCACAATCATGCAGAAGATGGTGACTTGATTGGCTGCAAGGAGATTAACGATGCAGATGCAGTATACCAAGCCAATCAAATGGGTTTATGTAGAGCTGCTGCAGATGCAGGGGGAATTGTGGATGTGGACAGCTTTCCAGGCTTCCGAAATGTTCACTCACACATAAAAAGAACACGAGCATGGCCTGATATTATGACAGAGTTTTGCCATTTATACGGTGTCTTGTGAGTGGCATAACAATCAGGCATAATGGACAACTTGAACACGTGAAAGCCAAACCCGAGAAGCTATAGGACATCGCTTTCGTCTAAACGAAGATTTTTGTGACATTGAAATAAACTCTATAGCGTCCCTACAGTCCCTTATATGGTCCCTACATACCGAACTTAGAAATACCTGAATTTGTGGATCGATTCCATTTCCTGATTTGACAGAATATATATCGCACAGTGCAGGCACTGGGGCTTGAGCGGTCCCACACTGGCCGTCGGAAGCTGCGAAAATGTATTCCAAAGGCGAGGGTTCTTGGGTACGTTCCTGTAGTTCTTATCCGTCAAAACTTCAACTCCTAGCAAACTCGCGTTCCACCGCCTGCCTTCCACGTAGATAACCTGCTTTTCAGGAATTCCTCTGCTAGATCTTGAGGAATTACTTTGACGGGCAATTCCCTGCTCCCATGTGGATCATCTTCTCTAGAAATAGTGACACAAGAATAAACAGCCATTCTGAGGGTTTTCACAACAAGTAGTGTAAGTCTGTCAGACAAACGCATCCTAATCTCTGGTAGTTCATCTTAAAAATGAAGGATGACGAGAAGAGCACCTATTTAACCGCAGCAGGTGTTCTCTGCACAATTCCCCCCTCCACCAAGGAGAAGATTTTTTTTTGCTTTTTGTTCTTTTGTTTGTTTTAACGGCATTTTTTACACATTATTAGCTATATCCTGTCGGAGTAATGAGGCAGGCGACCCATGGTAGCCTGGATATGTATCGAACCCGCGCCCCTTGGATTACAAGTCCGACACTCTACCAACTGAACTAACGCGCCTCCCCCAAGGAGAAGAAAGTGGACACGTTTAGAGAAATTTGCTGAGAGTTTTCGAGCGGCTGTACACTAGAGGGGACCGAGATATTACACATTACTGGGCTGGTGCATGCCATAAAACCTTCCTGTAAAGAGTTTTGTTATGGAGAGATCAATATGAGACTGTTTCTCTCTAAACTTTTCGAACAACATCGTTTCAGAAATTATTAGGCTGGAGGGTGTTTTGCATGCTATGAAAACCTTAACAGAAGTTTGTAATTGAGAAATAATATGAGAGCGTTTGCCACTAAACATTTCAAACATTTTACTTATGTTCCAAAAACATCTATAGATACATATCTATCCATATATCGATCGCTCTGTCTCATTCTATCTATGTACCTATATTCTACCAACTTTAGTATTTATCTATCAATCAATCAATCTATATATCTATATATTAACCCACCTGTCTCTATATACCTCTTTGTCTAACTATCAATCTGCTAGTCTAGCTACCCATTTATATATATATATATATATATATATATATATATATATATATATATATACATATATTAATATCTGTCTGACTATTTATGTTTATATATCTCTCTATCCATCTATAAATTTATAAACCAACCTACCCACCTAATTCTGTCTGTCTATCCATCCATCTATACATTTACAAACCTACCTACCCACCTATATCTGTCTATCTATCTCTTTATCTAACTATCTATCTACCAACCTACCTGTCTATCAATATGTATCTTTGTTTGTCAGTCTGTCTGATTCATTCTGTCAATCTATATATCTATCTATCTAGCTATCTAGATTCACATTCCCACTATAGAGTAGGACTCACATTCCCACTATAGAGTAGGACTCACATTCCCACTTCACAGTAGGACTCACATTCCCACTGTAGAGTAGGACTCACATTCCCACTATAGAGTAGGACTCACATTCCCACTATAGAGTAGGACTAACATTCCCACTTCACAGTAGGACTAACATTCCCACTTCACAGTAGGACTAACATTCCCACTATAGAGTAGGACTCACATTCCCACTATAGAGTAGGACTCACATTCCCACTTCACAGTAGGACTCACATTCCCACTATAGAGTAGGACTCACATTCCCACTATAGAGTAGGACTCACATTCCCACTATAGAGTAGGACTCACATTCCCACTTCACAGTAGGACTTACATTCCCACTATAGAGTAGGACTCACATTCCCACTTCACAGTAGGACTCACATTCCCACTTCACAGTAGGACTCACATTCCCACTATAGAGTAGGACTTACATTCCCACTATAGAGTAGGACTCACATTCCCACTATAGAGTAGGACTCACATTCCCACTTCACAGTAGGACTCACATTCCCACTGTAGAGTAGGACCCACATTCCCACTATAGAGTAGGACTCACATTCCCATTACACAGTAGGACTCACATTCCCACTATAGAGTAGGACTCACATTCCCACTATAGAGTAGGACTCACATTCCCACTATAGAGTAGGACTCACATTCCTACTATAGAGTAGGACTCACATTCCCACTATAGAGTAGGACTCACATTCCCACTATAGAGTAGGACTCACATTCCCATTACACAGTAGGACTCACATTCCCACTACACAGTAGGACTCGCATTCCCACTATAGAGCAGAACTCACATTCCCACTATAGAGTAGGACTCACATTCCCACCATAGAGTAGGACTCACATTTCCACTACACAGTAGGACTCACATTCCCACTACACAGTTGGACTCATATTCCCACTATAGAGTAGGACTCACATTCCCACTACACAGTAGGACTCACATTCCCACTATAGAGTAGGACTCACATTCCCATTAAACAGTAGGAATCACATTCCCTCTATACAGTAGGACTCACATTACCACTATACAGTAGGACTCACATTACCACTATACAGTAGGACTCACATTCCTACTACACAGTAATACTCACATTCCCACTACACAGTAGGACCCACATTCCCATTACAGAGTAGGACTCACATTCCCACTATAGAGTAGGACTCACATTCCCATTAAACAGTAGGAATCACATTCCCTCTATACAGTAGGACTCACATTACCACTATACAGTAGGACTCACATTACCACTATACAGTAGGACTCACATTCCTACTACACAGTAATACTCACATTCCCACTACACAGTAGGACCCACATTCCCATTACAGAGTAGGACTCACATTGCCACTACACAGTAGGACTCACATTCCCACTATACAGTAGGACTCACATTCCTACTACACAGTAATACTCACATTCCCACTACACAGTAGGACCCACATTCCCATTACAGAGTAGGACTCACATTGCCACTACACAGTAGGATTCGCATTCCCACTATACAGTAGGACTCACATTCCTACTACACAGTAATACTCACATTCCCACTACACAGTAGGACCCACATTCCCATTACAGAGTAGGACTCACATTGCCACTACACAGTAGGACTCACATTCCCACTATGCAGTAGGACTCACATTCCTACTACACAGTAGGACCCACATTCCCACTACACAGTAATACTCACATTCCTACTACACAGTAATACTCACATTCCTACTACACAGTAGGACCCACATTCCCACTACACAGTAATACTCACATTCCTACTACACAGTAGGACCCACATTCCCACTACACTGTAATACTCACATTCCCACTACACAGTAGGACCCACATTCCCACTACACAGTAATACTCACATTCCTACTACACAGTAGGACCCACATTCCCACTACACAGTAATACTCACATTCCCACTACACAGTAGGACTCACATTCCCACTACACAGTAATACTCACATTCCTACTACACAGTAGGACCCACATTCCCACTACACAGTAATACTCACATTCCTACTACACAGTAGGACCCACATTCCCACTACACAGTAATACTCACATTCCCACTACACAGTAGGACCCACATTCTCATTACACAGTAGGACTCACATTCCCACTACACAGTAGGACGACTCACATTCCCACTACACAGTAATACTCACATTCCCACTACACAATAGGACCTTTTGTATCCTAACACCTCTGGCACCACGACATCACGTTCAAATATAAAGTTGTACCAAATCTGCACGTTTGGGGAAATGCGTATGGTTCCGATTCTAGTAAATTGATAGTAGCATATTTCAAACTTGATAAGGGTTCTTTACCTGATGGCGTAGTAAAAACAAAGAAAAAAAATTAAAAAATAGCATGTACATGTACATCGTTAGAGTATGCGCTTTATTAATTATTTTGTGCTAGGTTCCACTCATACTGACCGCAGCTGCAACTTTGACTAGTCTGCCGATGGTTTAAGTAACAAGTGACTCATACTATTACCTAATATTAAGAATTAATTAGTCACTCGTTTGAAACAAGTGGATAAAACGCAGTCTCTGCTTTTTGGAAATAACACCACCGCCCACGAACCAACCCTTGGCCTTATAAGATCTTTAACTGTATCGTACTAGCTGGTATAGCTGGGGATTGTTGCCTAGTAAATATACATATATAGCCTCGTGCTCATAATGTCAATAATCCATACTTTACATCTACCTCCGGATGTATGGTTTGTTAGAAACAACGGCATATAGTTATGTCTGCTTATTTAAACTGTACTGGAACAACTCTATGATCGTCTTAAA